>PVJA010021113.1:0-36022 GCA_004027025.1 Myocastor coypus
TTTTTTTTCTTTTTTTCTGTACTTAGGTCTATAGGGTCTACAGGGTCTCACTATGTATAGATCAGACTCATAGTGATTCTTCTGTTCTCAGCCTCCCAAAGTGCTGGGATTATGGGTGTGTGCTATCACGCCCAGTCTCCATCACCATCTCAGCATGCCCCATGGGTGGGTCAGCGTGGCATGCCGAGGATAGAACCCCAGCCTTTAGTCCACTGAGCTATGAGGCAGGCCCTTTGTTCTTAATCAGCTTCTTTATTTTTTAATCCTTACATTATTATCATACTCTCATTTTTCAACAGTAATTGCCTGGCATATTGCGGGTGCTAGAAAGCTAGGCAGTGTTGGCCAACCTTGTGTTATGCGGTTATCTGTGGTCACACTGCAACGCCACAGCTCAGCTCACCTGAGCTGTGATGGGTCAGTCAAGAGGAATGTGGTACATGCACAAGTGACAGATGCTGGGCTGCATTTTTGCTCATAAGTCATTGGTATCCTGCTACCAATTTGAATCTTTTGAGGAGTCTAATCCACATTAGTATGAATTCTCAGGAAGCTCTGACAGTTTGTCAAACATCAGAGAAGAAAGAAGGAGCTTTTTTGTGTGTTCCAACTCAGGATGTCAACAGTTGAGATGTGTTACAGTGCAGGACAGGCCCTGGCTCAGTTCCTTCTACAGCCTCAAGAGAGCTGGCACTGTGAAACTCCATCTACTTGGCTGAATTATGTGTTGGTGAAGAACGGGCCTGATGCACATATTGTATGTCCAAAGATGCTTTCCCTGAATTGCCTGTCCAGTGTCTTCTGCTGGGCTATATGGCCATGATTTTCCTAGACATCTGGGTCCATGGCTTCGTCTTCCATCTCAGTCGTCTTGTAACTGTGTCAGTGAACAGAAGCAGAGGACATGGTTGCAGGATTTGCGGGGTTAGCCCAGGAGAGGCCACTCATCTTCTATCTTGCCCTTTAGATGCTCACGTTGGGGTAAAGTGGATGGCTGTGTCAGAAGCCCATGTACAAATGCAATTTGTAAGATTTTATCTTAGGGTCTGTTCTGAATGTAGGCTTAACTTCCTCTTACCAGAAGCAAGGCCTTGTCATTCTTGCTGTAATTTCCAACTTTGTCTCCTTCCAGCTTCTCAGCCTGGTCAATCCAGATATCTGCTAGATACAGCTGCCTCCTGGTGGCCTCTTGTTATGGGACAGTTGGATGTGATCTACTTGACCTGCCCTACTGGCTGCTGTACCCTCCATGGGAGGATGAGTCAGATAAGCTGCAGTGACCACTGCTAGTCACTATGTGGTTAGACACTCAGGTGTCTCAAGCTTCATCACACACAAGCTTCTTGTTTCTAGGCCCATGCACTGCAGCTTCCTGTGGGCTATCAGCTAGGTGCTGCTCTAGACCTTAATAAAGGCCTTGGCCTCTGGGTCTCTTGCTTCCTGTCCATCAGCTGAGTATACAAGTTGCCAGTGGTCTCTTTATTTCTGGCCCTATGAACTGTGCTAGTCTCTTTTTTCTGGATCTATGTGTAATAAACTGCCCTCATTATTTCATGTGTTTTTGTTGAATTGCCTCTTCTGTGTCTTCCCTGACCCACACACCCAGCTATAACTTCTTTCTCCTTTCTCAGTCATGGCTCTCCCAGAGAGTGGCTATCTTGGTTGGAATAAATGAGGCACAGGTCAGACAAGCCAGGGCAGGTGCCAGTATAAACAGTCTTCCTGTGGGACAGTCAGCTGCTTATAGGTTAATCATTAGGCTGTTCCCTAGGATAAAGAGAAGGATCTTGTGAAAAGCTCTGTTCCAAAGGTTGGTGTCCATTCAAATTTCATTTTGAAAGTTAATTCTCAACCTAGTAGCACTGAGATAGGACCATTAGATGAGCAGGTCTTGAGGGGGATGCTGAAGGGTATAGTTAATGCTCTCTGAAGAAAGGCCAAGGAAAGTGCCTTCATTCCTTTTTCCTGTTTGTCTTTCAGTCATGTGAGGATACAAGAAGTAGGTATTTGGAGGAAAACGTTATAAAAAGCTAACATCTCCCTGAAAGGACCAGGAAGAGTGAGGCTGGTCAGGGTCCAGAGGGAAGGAACTAGAGGAGAAACCCTGATCTTCTTAGATTCTCTAGGTGTTGTAATGAGAGTGTTGGTAGAAAATGGGTAACAGAGGCAATTCTGGGGAGGTCTTCGGTGGAAATGAGGAGTCAGGTACTGGGAACTGGAGGAATGGAGTTCTTGGTAGAGAGGGGCAGAGGCCTGGCTGAACTGAATCCTTGGCTTAGTGATTTAGAGAAGGCAGAATTCGGGCATGGGATACCTAGCAGAAGAACTCTCCCAGGGAAGGGTCAGGGCTGTGGCCCGGGCTCTCTTGACTGTATATAATAAAGTGTGAAATTTATGATTCAAAGGGAAGCAGAACTTGTAGGCCTGGAGAAGCCTCAGCCTGGCCTGCTTGTGTGGAATGAGAACATGCGCTCAGGAGAGGGCAGCAGGGGTGTGGTCGAGTGGATGCTCAGTAGGGACACTTGTGTAGTTGGGAGGAAGTGCAACAACATCAATCTGGACCAGAGGTGAATGAGCTCAGCGCTGTTTCTGAGATCTCCCTGGCTGCCCTACTCAGCATGAACACACAGGGCCCAGGCCTTGAAGTAAGAGTGGCTTCAAAAGAGGGTCTGGGGGCACCTGTGTGATCTCAAGCCTCAGTACTCAGAGTAGTCTCAGGTTTCTGCCCCTCATGCATTTGGGCACCATGTTCCTTGACCGCTAAGGTGTGGCTCAAGCAGGCCACAGTTTGACTCAGGCTCTCTACACAAGGGTGGGTAGCTTTGTGCCACGTTGGTGGCATCCATGCAGTGTTAACAAGCAGGGCTGCCCATACCTGGATTATAAAGGGTGTGTCAGAGAGCCTCAAGGCCCACATAGACAACCGCAGGGGTACAGTTATGGTAGAGACACTCATAAAGGCCATGTCTAGCACAGATGGCAGGCAGACTGCTCTCCAGACCCCAGAAACACAGAGAGGCCAATATGTGACTCCAGGCACTGGACTCCATACCATAGGAGCAGCTGCATGGGCTGGGTCCTATGAAGCCATGGGGCAGGATCAAGGGAGCCTTAGGTCCATATGACCCCACTTCAGTGAGTCTAGAAGGTGGGCCAAGGAGTAAGTGGCTATCCTCAAGCCTGAAGTTTTCTTGTTGGTTCTTTCGGATTTTGGACTTTGTTGGGACCCATGACCCACTGTTTATTTTCTCTTTTTTTGTCTTCCTTTTTTAATGGGAATTTCTGCCCTATTCCAGTCTTGCCGTTGTATTGGAACTTGATTTTACAAGATCACAGCTGGAGAGCAATTTGCCTTGGGATGAATTGTACCCAGGGCTTCACCCATACTTGATTTACATAGTATTTAGATGAGAATCTGGGCCTGAGATCTTGAACTGATGGTGCTGAAACAAGTTAAAGTTTTAGAGCTGCTTACTAAGGACATAAATTTGGATGGTCAGGGATGGAAGGCTATGGTTTGAGGGTTTTTGTCCTCCCTGAATTCATGGTGAAGCTCAACCTCTAGGGAAAGGGTGCCTGGAGATAAAGCTTTTAGAGGGTGATTCATTGCTGAGGGTCAAACACTCATGGATGTGATTGGCATCTTTATAAAAGGCCAAGAAGGAATGAGTTCTTTCCTGTCCTATGTCACATGAACATTCAGTGCTTATACTCAGTGAAGAAGCTGCAGATGAGGAGCCATTGTGGAAGCAGAGAAAGGGCCCTCACCAGACACTAATCTGCTGATCCTTCATGTTGGGACTTGCAGCTTCCAGCTGGGGGAAATATATGTCTATGATCTACAAATTACTCAGTCTAAGGTATTTTGTAATACAGCAGCAGGTATGCACTGAGATAGGGATATTATAAACTGTGATGGCCACTTCTCCAGGAGTCCTGTGAAAGTAAACTAGAATTTATAGCCTCTCTTTTGAGAGAAGTCTCAAGGCCACTAGAGAGGAAATTACAACGTAGTCACTCATTCTGACACATCCTGTGGGGCTCCCCTGGCAGCCAGCATCAGCCCCTACCTATGCAATGCACCATCTCTATGTCTGGCCTTTCTCTCTATCATGAGGCAGGATCTGTTATGCTTCCCCTAGAGTTTTGGACTGATGATGCTGGAACCATCATCCAGCAGGAATGGCAGGGATACTGCCCCTGCATGTCCAGCCTCTGCCTAAGACTGGAGCTCCCACTTCTCTCTAGGAATGCCTGCTTTGGGGAGTCCTGAGGCCCCAGTCCAAAGTCCAGCCAGTTTTCTGAGGAGGAGAGGTCCCAGAGAACAAGAAAGGCTCACCCTCAGGTGGACTCCAGCCCCACCTGTCTCTGACTCCAAGTGCCTGAGAGAGCCCAGGGAGACAGCAGCAGAACTCTAGCATTCCATAGAACAGTGAGATCATGACATCATTCCTCTTTAAAAAAATCCAGTTTTGGGGTGGTTGATTTTGCAGCAATAGATGCCTAAAACAATGGAGATGTCAGGAGTTTTAATTGGGGATGGGCAGAGAGTTCAACTCTTGGGGATTGCAAAGGCCATGATTTGAAGAAGAAATATCAAAGAAGAAATATCATGGATCTTTCTAAAGGGTTTGGTCTATCAGCATGGAACAGAGTCAGGAGTGAAGCATTAGGGAATGGATACAGCTAAGAACTTGGAAATGGACACTTGCAGTTCTGTTGGAGGCTTCATAAGGGCAAGGTACAGGTGTTGTCATTGTAGTGTCACTTAGGGCAGGCTCTTTGATGTCTGGCTGAGGATACCCAGTAGATAGCTGTTGGAATTGGTCATCAAATCTAGGTGCCTCTTTCTTCTGGGTGGTGAGTTGGCCTCAACTGATTTGGAAAGGTTTCTCAGCCAACGTGTTAGGAGAGAAGGCGCTCACAGGCTGCAGACATCTGGCCCTGCACAATTTTGTGCAGAGATCCTTTGTTTCTGTGAGCCTTCAGCCACAGGGGGACTTTTCTGCATCCACTTCAAAGCACTGTATGGGTCAGCGATACACCAAGGCCTTGTTTGTGTGTTGCTCTTCAATGGTCCAAGCAAAGATAGCGCAGACTTTTAAGCCTGCTGGCTTCCCTGTCCAGTCTGTCAGCACAGCTTCAAAGGCTTGCTTTGGACAACACAGTGTGCTTTGAGGATCTTCAGAAAGGATGGGTTCCATTATTTTATCGCTCCACAGCATTTGCATGTAATCAGATGCATGATGCACAGTGGAGCTTTCACCTGGAGGTCAGGGAACTGAGGAGGGACAGAGGCTCAGCCCCATGATATGACCACAGGCTGGTGACTCTACAGGATCTAGCTGGAGGAAAGGACATGTGCAGATGGAAAAAGCCAATTCATCAAAGTTAGTTTATAGAAACTCATCTTAAAACTATAGAAAATAAGCTCCTTTAAATCTCTGGCAGCCATATAGCATCTGTAGAATAATACAAAGGCAGTATCTATAATAAAAGGTTACCAAAGCCTGCTTTACAAGGGTCATTCTAAAAGTAGCATTAAAGCCAAATATCCCCAAACCCCGACCCTGTGACTCAAAAGCTATTGCATGGGTCTAGAGCCACACTGTTTGATAGAACTTTCTATGATGATTCAAATGGAGTTGGGCTGAATTTCAGCAGTTGAAATAGCCCATGTGACCACAAGAAGTTGAAGCGACAGGCCAGGGTTGTAGCTCCGTGGTAGAGAACTTGCCTAGCAGGAGCAAGGCCCTGGTTTTGATTTCCAACACCACATAAAGCAAAACCAAACAATTTGAAATGAAGCAGATGAGAATGAAGAATTGGAATTTTTATTTTCTTTAGCTCTAACTCATTAAGATTTAAGCCACCATCTGTGGCTAGTGGCTATTGAATCACACAGTGTGGTTCCAGGTAAGTAGATGGTAAATATAAATAGAGTTGAAGCACTGCTAAAGATAAAATATAACTTGTGGTCCAGTAAGAAATTAAAGTTGACTGACAGGCAGTTGTCATTTGTTTAATTTCTTATTTGTGCATTCAAAAATATTTGTCATTGCCAAATGTAGTGGCCATCGATCCAGAGGAAGGGGAGGGTTTGGGCACAGTGCAGCATGATCACCAGGCCTGGAATCAGAGATGTGGTTGTGTCTCTGATGGACATCTCTGAAACGTTGACTCTCCTGATGGGAAGGCATGCAACGGAAGACTTGCTTCCAAATGATGCAAGGAGTTTGAGATACTCACCGTCATCCATAATCCCAATGGTTACTCCTTTCCCAGTATATCCCAGCTCCCAGGCCTCTGCCACATTCAAATCAAGGCCGGGTGTGCCATCAGCTTGCCCAGTGTTGATCTAGTACAGAAAAGTCAAAGCAGAGAATCTGGTTTGGTTTGGGGAAGTGGAGCATGCCTGTATATGTTTGATGTATTCAGCAGCTACCTGGTGTCCGAGGGCTAGTGAAAGGCCAAATCTGCGTGAAATATCACTGCAACGTTTCCTTCTCACTTTGTTGTAGCTTTTGCTCTCTGTTTTTTCACACAAGCAGTTGATGCCTTAAGTGTTATGTAACTATGTAAAAGCGGCTTCAGTGCCCTCATTTCTGTAGCTAGATGGTTATATTCAACCTCATTCTACATGAAATCGTAGAGCTGCCATTGCTCCCAGCCCTCCCTGATTCAGAATAGCTCAGAGCTCTTTGTTTATACCTCACATTTTGAACTTAGCATGTATTGTTTTAGGTTACCCTTATTAAATATTTCAATATTAGCAGTGTCATTCTAACAGCAAGCTCTTAGATATAGTAAGTTTTGCTCAAAAGTATTTATTGAACTAATTAAAAAGATGAATGTCCCCCCCTTGTAATGCTGAAAAATGAAGCTCCTAGCCCCCTTGAGGAGAAGACAAAAAAATCACATCAGTATGCTTATTCCTCTCTTTGCATATATCTTCTTCTGTGCAGATTTTCTAAAAGATGATTTATAAAATAAATAGTAAAGTCAGAGCTTTAATCCACACAGTGGTCAGTGGCTATTGTGTGAATGTCATTTGTGCTTTTCACAAAAATTAATGCTCTTTGCTTGCCAGATCCGAGTTATTGCTATCTGTCTCCACCTCCCTTGAAGTAAAAATAGACACCTGGATAGTTTTGGTCAATGGCAGGGGAGCTTATGGGCCATTTGTCACATCCACAGAGAAGCTTTGAGAGCCACGGTCCAGTCTGCCTCTTTTCCTCACTAAAGTGATTACAAAAGCAGTTGAGATGGAGCTCAGTCAGCCTCAGTCCCTGAAGAATTTTGAAGCTTTGATCAAGTAGAAAATCACTGTGATTTGGAGACTGTGGGTTACTGCAGCAAGCCCAGCCTGTCCTGTCTAGTGAATATAAGGTCATTCAGTTACCCACATTAGATATTGAGAATTCCATGTCAAGAAAGCATGACCGGGCTGGGGAGATAGACCGGCGGTCTATACGCTTGCCTGGGAAGCACAAGGACCAGTTCAATCCCCTGGCACCACATGCGTTCCTGGCTCCACTCCCTGAGTCAGCCTAGCTGGCCACTGAAACCAGGCGTGCTGGTGCATGCCTATAATCTCAGAGCTGGGAAGGTTGAGACAGGATGATCAGTATGAGCCCAAGCTGTGTAGTGAGACCCTGTACCAAATTAATAAATAAATTAATAAAAGGTTTAAAAAAAGGAAGAAAACATGAGGCATAGTCAAACCTCTGAAGCTCAAGGGGTGAAACTGCGATGCATCCTTAGCAGTCTGTGGGACTGTGACTTGGTTTTCTTTGTTGGTCATCAGCTTTTAATTTTAAATAAAATGAAGCTTAATTTTCATGCATAAGTTAGTCACTATCCTCCACAGTATGTCCTACTGTTCAGGTTCATGGGGATTCCTTGATCTTCTTTTAAATAAAACCCAAGTGATCTATAAGGATCACAAGGGACTGCTGGAAAGAAAATACTGTTGTCACTAGACAGACTGGTGTCAGAGCCCAGAATCCTGTATTGATTCAGGGAATTGATTTCTTGCCACCGCAAGAAGCGCTAGGAGATGCTACTTTCGCTACTCTAGACCCTGAGCACTCTTGCTTGATGCTTTGCAGCCACCAGATTCTTTCCCTTGGGTCTGTGACCCTTCTGCTCTCTGACCACGTGCTCAGAATCCTGGATCACTCCTCCAGGACCTTTAATTTGACTTTACGTGTTTTTTTCAAGCCTTCATTTACACATGGGTAAGATGTTGTAGCGTTTAGTAGAATGTGACCTGTCATTGGTAGTAGCTTTGACCCTAGGAGGTCATGGCTCTATGCAATTGCTGAAGAAAGCAGATCAGGGGAGGAAGTCATAGAAAGTGCTTGCATATTGGCTGGCACAGTGAGGCTCACAGAGCCAGATGCTGGCCAGCGTCCTCTTGCCTAAGGAGGAAACATGAATGCATCTTTTTACATAGGGTTATGACATGAGAAATGTTAGCAATATCAGCTGCTTACCAGGTACCATTGCTTTGTAAAGAGAGGATCGTTCATGTTGATGTCAATCTCGTTGATATCTCTGTACCCTCGTTTCTTTCGGTCAAACCCTTCCTGTTGCAAGGCCATCTTTACCTGCAATGACAAGGCTGGTAAATGATCAAGTAACACCTTGAACATCCCTGTTCAGGAGTTCATTATCACAAGTTCAAGTTTTATTGGTAAATAATGCATTTTTCTTTCACTACAAGCAAGTTCATCTCATGCAGACTCTCACTTTATGATTATTCTACAAGTGCAACTACCTGTAGTTGTACTGAACAATCTAGACACATTGATGCTCAAAGTGAGTTTTCTTAAAATAAGAATAACATGCTGGAGGTCATTAAGTAAAATATAAGAAAACAACGGAACATTTCTTTTAGGGAAAAGGAATAGATGTGGATTCAGGGAGGGGGAGAGTGAAAATTTCTAGGGGGCTTCTCGAAATCCTCACATTTGTTGACATTACTGTGTTATTACATTTTGGAATCTGCAAAAGCCAAAGCAAACCAAGAGAAAACCACACAGCATAGCACACCACAAAACAAAACCTCACAGCAAAACCAAAACCAAAAACACTGCCAACAAAAAGCCACATCTACTAGGAAGACCAAAAGTCTCATAACCAATCTTTAGAAGGCAAATGAGAGACATTTAGAGGAAAATTGATGGATGCTGCTGCTGGCTCTGCACTGATCGCATTTCATCTCTGAGCCCAGAGACTGAACTTTAAGGTCCTGATGGAAATAAAATTTAGGCAGCAGAGTTAGTTCTAGCTGGCTCCTGGCTGTGGCAGGCTTTGTCCCCAACCAGCAGACTTGCTTTCACTTGGACATTCACTACTCTGTCCCCCAGCAGCAGGGGCCAAAATGAATGTCTAAAAACTCAGTGAATGGATGTGTGGGCACAGGGTGTGTGATGGATATTTGCTATGATTATTACCGTATTGGTGGTTCAACATTCATTTTTTTTTCTTCCCAATTCTCCTGTCTTAGGGGAGATTTCCTTGATCCCACTGGGTTCTGTGTTTTTGGGAGTGGAATTCTGGGTGCTTCTTGCAGCATATATCGGGAACTCCTTGGACTTCAGGATATAATGGCCAGGGCAACATGGAGCTTTAAAGGTTATCATTTTTTTCCACTAGAGCTCCAACTTCATTAGGCCAGTGAATACTCGCCACCCACTCCTCTCCTCAGACCAGGCGAATGGGTAGAATATGTAGATAGGGGTACCAGAAATGCAAAGTTCAGTTTTCATGATTTCCGCAAGGCAAGGAGGAAGTGGAAGATCTCAGGGAGAGACAAAGCCAGCCTGCCTATGGTCTTGTTGGATTCCTTCTCTTTTCTCTTTACCATGAAAAGGCCTTGTACACCAACCCTAAGTGAAGTGGTGATTTGTGGCAGTATGAGGCATTGCCATCTTAGGGAGAGCTTTGAATAATGCCTTTCTCTTTTCACGAAAAAAAAAAAAAAATAGCCTCATGCTGTTTGTGGAGCAGCCCACACTGGGACTGTGTGGCTGGGAACAGTTTACCACGTGGCCCTGAGCAGCTGGGACAAGGGTGCTTCCACAGTTACCACATGACCAAGATCTGAATTTCACAAAAGCAACACAAGGATGTGATCCCCGAGGATTCTTCACTCCCTACATTCTCCTTGCAGAGAATCCTGGCTAGAGTTTCCATAGCCTCCCTGGGAGCAAGACTGATCTTTCTGCCTCTACTGATGCATCCTGACTTCCCCCTCCCAACTTCTCCTCTGAGGATCAGCAGAGCCTATTTCTGTTGCACACAATCAACTCGACAGACGTGGGGTAGCAGAAGGGTGGCGAGGGCAGAGGTAAGAGTGATGGTAGGGAGGGAAGTGTGAAGAGACCGGATGCTGCAGGTAATGTGCTCCTTTGATGGCCTGGGCCATGGAGCACCCTGGGGAGTTGAAACTAGCTCCCAGCTCTGTGTTCTACATACCCATCCAGGAGGGCTAGGTTCACTTGCCAGAAATATTCTATCAGGAATACTATCATGTAGGAAAGAAGGGCCAGATAGGTGTGCATTCTTAGAAGTATTTCAAACAGAAACATTGTGACATAGTTAAAAATATCCCCCAAAAGAATAGCAAAATTATTGCAAAAATAGCATAGATGGATGCCTTTATAATGGCAAAAATCTGAACACAACATCAAATGCAGATAAATTATGATTTAAGTATACAATACATATTAGCATATATATATGATATATGTCCCTACAAATTATATATATATATATATATATATATATATATATATATATATATATATATTCTATCTATCTATCTATCTATCTATCTATCTATCTATCTATCTACTTTCTAAGAATCAGATGCAAGGGGAAGGATTTTATTAGAAGAGAAAAAAGACAAGAAACTGCCATGAATCTGACTCCAAGGCAAGGAGGAAGTGATCCGAGCTGGGCAAGACCATCCTGGGGTGTGCTGGGGTCTAACACAGCATCAGGAAGACTGCTGAGGACCCAGCTTCTGAAGCCTCAGACTTGCATGGCTCTATCACTGGCCTTGTTGTGTGGTGATAGCTTTCAGGGTGCACAGCTGGGGCCCTTGGGCAGGAATGTCCCTTGAAGTCAGAGGTCTGCTCTGCATATTCAATCTCATAGTGGCTACAGAATATATGCACATATGCATGTACACATGTGCATATAATGAAGAACATTTGAGATGTCCATGGAAATGCATAGTTCTTAACCTGAGAAGAGAGGCACAGCATGCTTCTCTTGTCATCTTTCATCACAGAAGCTAGAATTTAAATAAGGACTGTTTATTGTTAAGTATCTGTCATCTTTTTCTTTGACATTGAGTGTCATTTTTAATGTCTCATCTATTTATTTTTATCCTCTTAAAAGATAAACAAGGGTTGCTACTGCCTAGGGAAGGTGGGGCCTGGATTCAACCCTCCATCTTCTCAGCTTAGGAGTTTGCCGTGCTCACTAAGGCCAGGACTGGGCTGGCTTTGTTGAGGGCATCCACTGTACTGGACTCATTGTCATGAATAACTCACTAGAGGTGGCACCTTGCTTTCTAGGGTCTTCAGGAAGCAAGAGCAACTACCATGCAGAAGTTTAACAACTTATCTCAGTGTTGTTTCCTAGCAGACTAAGAACAAAACTCATGACAGATTTCATCTTCTTAAATAACAGCTCAGAAATAGCTATTACAATCACTCCAAGTTTAATTAGATCAAGTGCACGCTGATGAAAAGACTGTTTTAATTTATTTCCATAAAATTAATTTTTAATTCCATAAATGAGCTTTTAATGGAAACCAGTGATGCTTCGGAATATTGTGGTCTCTGGACACCATCATCTTTGCAACTTAGGAACCTAAGGTCCCAAGACTATAGCAGGACTTCTGTGTGTATCTTATCTTCCATGAGGATCATAGCCATACTTTAAGACAGAGGAATGCTTCTAAAAATACATCTTTCTACTGTCACCCATAAATAACTGAAAAGCCTCTTTTTCCTCCTCTACATTGTCATTGTGTAACACTATTAATTACTTTTATTTTCTGGGTTCTTATTGAATCCTAACTTTTCTTCATACTTACTTTGTACACAATTAGTTACCACATTATTAATAAAATTGTGCATTCTATCTTCATTGGGCATCTTACCATAGGAATTTTAATATGCTATTACATAGTCATATTTTGGTTTCTACACACCTATGGAATTTCTCTTGTATTGATCATTCAAATTGCTTTTTTCTATAAATGACATTGCAATGACTGCATAGATGAGGTTATAAACTACTTTTAATGACCTTCAGGGAAGATCTCATTGTTCAAATTCTGTGTATGGTAAAACAGTTAATACTAGGGAAATAATTCCCACAATATAAACTACATTCCTCATGGTATAACTAAAAGACCACCTGAATTAACCTCCCTTCTTCCTTCAAGTTTTCACCCTTCATGCACTGCACCTCCTGCTATCGCTCAGGTGCAACGCCAATGAGATACGTTCAAGTTAGTCACAGTTTGCCCTCCTTCTCAAAAAATGATATACGTTTAACTTGGTAGTTTACACTCCTTTGCCAAAGTTGGTCACTGACCTAAATAAACACAAAATATAAGAAAGGATATGTGTTCCTTACTAGATACTGATTCATTGAAAATGAAAGGATGAATAGTCTATATGTCTGGTTCAGTGTTTAAGCTTTGCTTTTGCTCTGTGTGGCCCTCAGCTGTCTAGTCTTCCTCTTCAGTGGAGAATGCCTAAGTCAACATATGTTTTTGTGTGTCTACAGTAGGCTAGTGAGTGAATGTATTTAACAGTTCACAAGGCCCTTTCTCTACATTTAATATTCCAAACAACATTGGTGTGGGTGTCATCGCAGTTGAAATGGAAGCCCAGAGACTATTGTCCAATAGTTAAAAACATGGTGGAGTCCCTCAGGTGGAGAAATTCTAAATGCTGTGAAGTCTCCACTCAGCCACTGCTTCTCCCTAAGGGAAGGCAACACAGCCAACCCTTTGGTGTCTGGGATAGATGAGCCAGGAATATAACCTTGTAAGGACCGCGGGTGTGATCGCTTTCCTGCTGCTCAGATAACGATAACGGAGTCAGTGTTAATTAGCATTGAAGGTGCTGGTGAGAAAGGTGCCAGCAGAAAGGAAGCAGCATGGGGGAACATCTTTTCCTGCACTGCAAACAAGAAAAGTAACACAGAACCCCAAAATACCACGTTTCTGAAAATACAAAGTTCCTTAATTGATGATGTTTGCGAAGTGAGATCATCAAATGGATGCAGTTTACTCCACAGCCCCCAGTAGAGTAGGGGAGCCCTAGAGAGAGTGGTCCATGCACACCTGTAAACCATAAACCTGAGGACCCAACCACAGGACCCATACGGTCTGGGGCCTCTCTTGCTCTTTCTGCTTTGTAACTGTCAAAGAGCAGGAAGCGATGGACTTTCACACCATGCACTGATTGTAGCCTGTGTCAGTCTAAATCTATTCAAAACAACTTGAACAGCCGCGGGTTTTGCCATTAGTAGCTCTGCCCTTCTCCTTTTCTCAGAGCACACACAGTCCAGGTGTTCTGGGTCACAGTATTGCGTTTCCGCTGGAGACCCTGTATAAATGTCTTTATTCTTATCTCACTTTGGTTTTGTCTTTGATTTGTTGACAATGGCATTGGCTACACGGCACTATTATTTTCTCTACCACTAAGGATTATTTTATTTACCATTATTATGCGTTGAGTTGTGTTCTCAAGAAAGATTGAGTTCTTGTGGAATTAAAAACTAAGATGGCCGCACTTCCGCCAAGACAGAGCAAGTTTTCTCTGGGAGTATCAGAGACCGTATCTGACCAGCCTGTGGTCTGCCTCATAGACTCAAGTCCCTCATCTCTCACCCCGACATGAAAAGTGCTGTCTGAGAAAAGTGAGTTTACAGGACTACGGATGGCGGGTCTCCAACTGTGGAATTCTGCTGATTTATTGACTCTTCCAAAAGAGTAACCCCACCCACCTCCCCTAGCAACCAATCATGTATAGCTTACTGTATGAACAGACCCTTAGCACTAGTCTAAATTTGTTGAAAATAATCTATATAACTCATGGAGCTAACTGAAAATTATTCAGTGGGAGTTACTTTACACTACTCCATTGTTCCGCTTTCTTGTTATCTTAAGCAAATCCATCCCTTTTCCTTAGTGAAACATTCATTCGGAGTAAAATGAATCTATGTCTTCTGATTTTCAGCTCTATATGATAGCCAGCTAAAAATGCTTTTTGCTTTTCTTTTAACCTCATTCATAATTTCTTGGTTTGCCCACTAAAAACTGCGACACTATTTGCTGTTTCAGAACTTTTGTTTGTTTATTTATTTATTTTTATTTATGGCCGGTTCAGCCTGCCCTGAGGGCAGGTCTGGCGCAACATGTGGTGCGGGGATCGAACTGCGGTCCCTGCAGCCGCCTAAGCTTTCCTAAGCAGGTGCTTTAGACCGCTGAGCCATCCTGCCTGGCCCCTGCGACACTATTTGGAAATAGTCATTGCAGGTGTGATTAGTTGAGATGAGGTCTTACTAACTAGGATGGGATCGAAAGCCAATATGTGAGCATGGAGAGGCACAAGGGGAACGTGGCTATGAGATATCATGGGAAGACAGGGGAGGTAGAGATGGGAGCCAAGGAGCACCAGGTCTACCAGAAGCTGGAAGAAACAATGGAAGAGCCACTTCTGGAACCTGTGGAGGGAGTGGCCCTGCCCATGCCTGGACTTCAGACTTCTGACCTCCAGACCTGGGAGAGAATGGCTTATGCTGTAATGCACCAGCCAGTTTGTGTGTGTGTTTTTTTTTTTTTTTTTTTTTTTAGTGTATTTGATACAGGGTCTCACTACACGGCTTGGACTCATAGTGATCCTCCTGTTTTCAGACTCCCCCAGCACTGGAATTACAGACATGTGCCACCATGCCTGGACTTGATGGCCTGTTCCACGTGCCTGAGGTTCTGGGGCCAGCACAGCTTAGAATACTGGAGCCTTGCACTTGCCAGGCAGGGACTTAGATTGCTGAGCTATCTCCCCAGCCCAACACATATTATTTTGCATATAAACTGCTCTTATAGTTTTATTCTGATACAAAATTCTTTTATTGTATGTGACTTTTGCAAACAAATGGAAAAATGAAAGTTAGCAAAGCAAGTTGGTTACCTTGTTCTGGAATGTTCTTCCCACCCACTCTGAGCTGGGAAGTGCCTTCCTACTCCAGGCCACCTGCTGTGTGCGCTAGCAGGAGCCTTGCTGATCCAGGTCTCAGAAGTGTGTTTTACTGTTGTCCCTAGGACTCCCCCAAACAGCCAACTCCCATTCTGCAAGTTGATTGTACCAGCTCAGAAAAGGACAACCATAAGACACTTGTTCTTTGTTGGGGTGGCTGGAGTGGTGATGGTGGGGGCAGTCACAAGAAGAATGCAAACAACACAGGTGAGAATGAGCAGCGGGTGGTAGCTTTTGTTCTGATGGCAAAACAAAGAAAATTAAGAACAGAGCAGAGGCTTAAAGAATGTTAGCAAGATAAATACAAGGTATCAGCTCAAGTTGGCTGACATTTTAGGGTTTTAAAGAATACTTAGAGATACCTGAATGCCTGTGATTATCTCAGCACTGTTCACAAAAGTGTCTTGTGTGCCTGGGAGCAGATGAACGGACAAAGACAGTGTGGAAATGCACTGGAGGCTCTGCCTTGGCTCACCTGTGAGACTGGGCTAAGCCTGACAATGACAAAGGTGGGTGTGAGCCAGGTGGGGATCTGGTATTTCTCATGCTTTGCCCACAACTTCCTGAGGTTAGCAAGGTGGAAGTGAAGACATGAAGCAGGAGTCAGGAGTCATACAGTTGGCTGGATTTGGATTCTAGATTATGTCTCTCCCGAAATCCAAATATTGAAGCCCTGACCCCCAACAACTGGGAATGGGGTTGTATTTGGAGATGCTGTCTTTTTTTTTTTTTTTTTTTGTCTTTCTGAGACAGGGTCTCACTATGTAGTATAGGCTGGCCTTGAGCTCACTTTTGTAGTAAAGGCTGGTCTTGAACTCACACACTGATCCTCCTGCCTCAGCCTCCCAAGGGCTGGGATTACAGGCGTGTGCCACCATGCCTGGCTCTTTGAGATGGTATCTTTAAAGAGTTAAAACTAAAATGCAATCATTCCTTGGGGACCGAGTCTAAAACTGCTGGTGTCTTTCTGAGAGGCTTTAAGGACACTGGCCAAACAGAGGGCATGGCTCCAGGACACGGGGTGGGGGGACGGATGACAGCCATTTACAGCTAGGGAGAAATCCCTGTTACAGATCCTTCCCCTCAGAGCCCCAAGGCAACAAGCCCTGCAGCCTGTTGGACCTCAGATTTCCACCCTGTACCTTTCTGTCCTTTTGGTGTCCCTGAATGTGCAGCCTGGCAGCGCTAGCGAGTAATGCAAGCCAGCACTGCAGCTGCAGCACCTGCCCTCCTCCGTCCTCAACTATGTTTCTCCTCTGTTTCTACTTCCATTTGGTGAGAACCAAACACGACGACGCACAGGTACCTGCCCAGAGTATGTGCTCAGCCGTGTCCACGATTACCACCACAACTGCAGTATTTCCAGCCCTGTGGAGAGGGGTGGATGTGCCCTACACCTGCTCTGTCTCTTCTCCAGCCAGGCTTGTCCTATTCCAATACAGCTCGGGATGCCTGTGCCTGTGCCTCATTTCCTTGGCTCGTAGCTGACTGAAGACAGATCAAATCACACACACACACACACACACACACACACACACACACACACACACACACACACCCTTTGGAGCCATTCCCATTTGTGCCCTGAGTGCAGAAGGCTGGCTCCAGAGGGCACATCTCTGTCTGTCTTTTCTAAGGACAGTATTGATTTTGGGAGTAGTTTGGAGTTCATAGAAAAATAGACAGGGAAGTGCCAAGCTCCATGCCCCATCCTGCACAGGGGCAGCTTTCTCTATTTCTGGCCTCCAGCTCTAGCATGATGGGCAAGTTATAATCAAGGGACAGGGTGCACAGAGACATCACTGTCACCCCTAGTCCACAGGTCATACTGGGGATCACTGTTGGTCCCCATAGCTCTCTGACTTTGTCTCCCCAAGGCAGTGTGCAATCTCAGCATTTGCAGAGGTGGCCAGGGCTTGACCCACCAAACCAAGGAGGATGAAAAGCCATGTTGGGAGAAGAGGCCATGCTTAGGCTCAGGTGCTCTAGCTCACCTGCTTTGCCACCAACTACTAGCCTTGGTGGTCAAGATCTAAACAGACTTAGAGAAGAGAGAGGCCGGGGAGGGAAGACAGGGCTCAAGGAGGCCAAACAAAGGGAAGGGGAGAGCAGGTGGCCAACAGTCAAGGAGCCTGGCTGCTTAATTTCTTCCTTGAGCAGGCAACTATGACTTTTTGCAGAGTGCAATTATGTGCAAATCACACGGCTTAACTTTGCAGAGAGCAGCGAGTTAAGCCACAATTACCGCTGAAAGCAGTTATCGATTGGGTTCACTGGAGAGGTTTGCCTGTCTTGCAAGAAGGAAGACGATCAATGGACGAGAGAGGATATGGCTGTGTGCCTCGGAACACAGTTCCAGTCACTGTATCTTGGTGACAAGATATTAACAAATTGCTATCTATCATCTAAAGCTCTGTATACAAGGTATGCCATGAGATAAATCAATGCAATTAAGGAGGAAGCAGAAGTGGTTTTCTTGCAGGAGAGCAAAGGGATAGGAAATCACAGAGTATGCTACCAGAGGGAAAAATCCCAGCTCCCCAGCTTGCTAGAACAAGTGTCTTGAGGTTGTGATGCTCTAGGATGATCTCAGACTTTCTGTTGCCAGGGTGGTGGGGGATGCTAGTTGGATTTAGGGGATAAAGTGTGATTAATGATGGCAGCTGCTATGCTAGATGTTAAGGAAGGATAGGCTAGGTTGGGGTGTATGCAGGAGGACAAATTGCTAGAGGAGCCAGAAGCCTCCAAATACTCCTTGTGGCAAAAATGATGTGTCTCAGGGCTGGGGAGATAGCTCAGGGGCACAAGTGCCTGTTTGGCAAGTGCAAGGTCCTGAGTTTGATCCTGGGTTCTGGAAAAAAAAAAAAAATAAAGACGTGTCTCCTCCCTAGGAAACCTCCTGCCGGCAGAGTGCAGAAAGGCGGCAAAGCAGAGCTAATCACTGGGACGCATTCATAGCCCTGGCTGCATTCACAGCTGAGCACTCTAGAGGGCTTGCTGGGCCTCGTGGGTAGGTCTGTTTCTTGTCACATGAGGGCAGAAAGACCTCCGTCCTCTTGGAGGAACAAACTGGAGGAGAGGGAGGACGGTGGAGTGAGGAAAAGGGGAGCAATAAGATGACAGCATACCCTCACATCTGAGCAGCCACCTCCCCAGGAGGGCCCTGGAGGATGACAGGAGAGGTGACTCAGGCCATCAGGGCCCCCAGAGGAAGAATTCAAGGCACCCTCTGGGAATGACCAGCTTAGCACCTGCAGGAGTGCAGCTCTGACCTGCCAAGAAAACATCCACGGTGCTATTAGCGCAAGGTGAATGAGAAGGAACCAGGTGGGGCATGTCTGGTCGCCTGTTCTCCCTTCTGTGAAAGAGTGGTTCAATAACATGGTTCTGGAAGGCAGGGTGAATCCAACTGGAGATGCCCTGCGGGTTCATTCAAACGTGCTGTTGGTGGCTGCCAAGCTTGCTGGAGAGAGCTAACGGCATCTGCATCCCCTGGCTTGGTCCTGTGGATCAGTCACAGGCTAGTGAGGTTTCTCAGCCCCAGCTGTGGCCTCATGAGAACGTATTGTGGTAAGAGGGCATGGGTGGAAAGTGTGGCTGATTTGATCTAAAGTCATGATTCTTCTAAGGGCTAGAAACCATGCCTCAAACTGTGTGATGCAGTAAACAGGCACTAGCTCTGGAATTGGAGGGAAATAGATTTGGATCCTGGCTTGGTTTGCTTCTTAGTTGTGAATGTTCTCAGGTACCCCTCGAATTCTCTGGACCTGCTGCTTGTTTTTGTAAACAAAGTTTGCATGAGCTCTGGCAGCTCTGCTTGCTCACATACTGTCTGTGGCTGCTTGATGCCACGTGATAGAATGAAGTAGTGGCAACAGAGACCATGTGGTCCACAGAGCCTAGAATGTTTATGCTCTGGGTCTTTATGGAATGTTTGTTCACCCTGATGTACAACTTGAAGATCATGCACTTCTTGACATCCTAGGCTTATGGGCAATGATCAGGCGACAGAAACATTCCTGGTTGGGAGATAAGAAACATTCTAAATATCCCTGGTGTCGCTATGATGAGCAACAGATCTGCGAGAGCCCTTTCACCTATGAGAAAGAATTGAGGGCTGCATTTAAGTTTATGTATGACTCCAGGGTACAGAGAAAAAAACCCCTGCATTATCCCAATTACCTCCTCCGAGCACCTGCACGCTGACTGAGTTCCAGCCACAAAGGGATAAGCTTGAATGTCACACATTCATTATCCAGGTGATTACGACTCCATGGAAAAGACTTGGAAACCTAGTCTTTTGTGGAGGAGGACACACCGAGGTGTTCCTGTGCACCCGTTCAGGCATGTGACCCCATCACTCACTTCACTTTTCTCCATGGTGATGGTCAAGATGGGCTCAGGAGGGTGTGGGAGGAGTTTGCACGCAAGGTGATATCATAAGGCTGAGAGGTGTGACCTACACCAACATCAGAACATCCCGGCTTAGCGGGGGCACCCAGTGGAGGTGAGGAGTAGGACCAGAAGGTGCCTGGGTAGTGGGGGAAGGGCGTGGGTTGCTTCTCCTGGCACAGTTGATGAGTGGCTCCATCTACTGCATTCTGTATAGCAAAGACCTGCAGTTTTTTGTCCTTCAAATATTTTGAGTGAGGAACACACACCCACACTGCCTGCTCCAGAGAACACATGGATTCTTGGAAATTTCCAGTGACCTTGTCTTAAGTTAGTAGAAGTTGAAGGTTGATATTTTTGATTGGAAAATGGACTCAAGCATTAGAGAGGAGGGAGGATCCACTTCTGTAGTTCTTTCTTCCTTAAGGGCATCTATATTTATTTATTTATTTATTTATTTATTTATTTATTTATTTATTTATTTATTTATGTCCTTTTGAGACAGAGTCTCACTATGCAGTTGAGGCTGGCCTTGAGCTCACTTTTGTAGCCCAGGCTGGTCTTGAACTCACACCGATCCTCCTGCCTCAGCCTCCCGAGTGCTGGGATTACAGGCATGCGCCACCACGCCTGGCTAAGGGCATCTGTTTTTAATCTTCATGCAAGTTGGCCCCTTTGTTGAGAGTAAAGCCTTATCGTTTCCTTCCTCCAATCGCCCTCGCTCCTCTAGTTGCCAGTAGAACAGTCCCAGGGTGATGTGGCAGAAGAGGAATGTATGTTATGTGGAGAATCAGCATGTGTCTGAAGTATTCAGGGGCTGGTAACTGTGTGTACAGCACCGCAAGCTGATGAGTAGCTTACACAGCTAAGCAGCCCAGATGATAGAACACCAACCAGAGTAAAGGTCGGGGCTACTGATTCTTAACACATGCTTACATAGCCCCAGAGCACCCAGCACAGGGTGTCCCTGAGCCTGTAAGAAGATGTGTAACAGACAGGCAGTGCTCTGTGGCCATTGTCACACAGCCTTCTGGGACACAGAACCTAGTTACACTCTGTCCTGTCCTCTGGGGGAAAAGCAAAGAGGCACAAATGGTCACCCCGAAGTGTCTCAGTTTCCCACAGTAACTATAATTAATTGCCACAAGCTTGGTGACTGAAAGCCAGCAGCAACTTATTCTTGCAGAGTTCTGGAGGTCAGAGTCTCAAACTGTGGAGTCACAAGGGCTATGCTCCTCCTGGAAGCTGAAAGGGTGTGTGTGTGTGTGTGTGTGTGTGTGTGTGTGTGTGCTTTTTACAGTTTTTAGGGGATTCTCGTAGTCCTTGAGTCCTGGTCTCCTTTCCCCATTGTCCAAGGCAGCAGCAGGGGGTCAGATTTTCTTCTTATATGGCATCGTCATTTTTTCCTTTTCTATCTTCCTCTTTCACTGGGCCCATCTAAGCAATTTAGGATGTTATTCCCATCATCAAATTGGTTTATTAGTAATCCTAAGTCCATCAATGACTTTAATTCTCCCTTTCTACATGGTAGCATATTCACTGGTCCTGGGGATTAGGACGTGAACACCTTTGAGTGGCGGTAGTGAAGAGAGCCATTGTTGCGTCTACTACTTGTCAGGAGGGAGTGGGTATCCATGTTGAGCAACGAGGCTGTTTCCCAGTTCTATTGAAGGTATCTGTGCAGGGATAAAGGAAGTCTGACAGAGATAGAGAACCTCTGATTCTTTAGAGGAAAGACACAAAACAACCACATTATTAGGCGAACCATAGTTGGCAAAGTGTTGATGAGGGCCCTCATTTAGTAGGGAGAAGTTTATAATGAAGTAACCAGATTTCTATCAACAGCTGATACCAGATACCAGCTCAGGAGGAATGGCCAGTCCTTGGATGAGGAAGCAGCATTCCAAAGGATAGTAGGAGGTTGAACTGGTTGGGATAATTAATTAAACAAAATTAAACAAAATTTGGCAGTACATATAGTTGTAAGATTCCATCATGAGGTATAAAATTATCAGTCACACAACTATAGGAAGAAAGAGAGCTTCTCTAATGAAAGGGAGGGGGGCAGCTTCTAGAGTTTGCGATTAATTTATGATCTAATGCTGGATTTATAGCTGAGTGCCACACCCCCCCTGGGGCGGATAGCCTGAGTACAATATAAGGAAGGGAGAGGGGCTTGCTCGCTGCTATAGCTGCTGCTCCTCACTTTGCTTTTTCCTGTTCTCCACCACCATGAACTGCAGTCTTCTGCCACTCTGCCTTGGAGCCAGCTGAGTATGGACTGAAACCTGTACTAACGGTGAGCTACATAAACCTTTCTTCCTTAATTTTGGGTGTTGGGTATTTTGTCCCAGCAATGAGAGAAAAGTAACCGAGATGTCATGTGAACCTCATGATGCCTTAGCAATCTGCCAGCCAGACGGCCGTCATGAAGTGTCTTACCTTGACCTTGAACCAGAACCAGGAGCTCAAATAAGCTTCTGTTCTCTTTAGCTTATGCAGTGTGTGGCATTTTGCTTCAGTGACAGAACATACACTGAGATAAGGAGTGTATGCTGATGATTCCAGATGATGACTTGATGGGTCAGTCATCCAATGGCTGTTTCAGAAGCCTTTACTACTCTATTTGGGGTATGTCATAGTGTAGTGTTTACGCTCTCCCCAGCCTGCATCCTTATTCCTCTGCTCCACTGATATTGTGTTTGGCCGTGTGAATTGGTTTGGTTCATTTTGAGAAAGTATACTTGTTTGCATTTAATCCATGCTCATAAGAAGAACCTGGGCCTAAAAGAATGATGGGCAGTTTGGTGAGCCCAAAAGAATGATGTCCTACTCAGGTAGAAAATGGTTATCAAAGGTTTGCACATTTTTACCTTGCAACCACAAGGAGATTTCCTCCTTCCAATGCACAACTTTATAGATGAGAAATAGGTTTGCTCTTTGCCACTGATAATTGACAGTTTTGTCACACAGCGTTTTTGTGGCTATAGCTGACTGATATACTGCCATTATGTATTCTCTTTAAAATATATATATCTTTTGACACAGGGTCTCACTATGCAGTTTGGATTTGTAGCGATCTTCCTGTCTCAGCCTTCCTAGTGCTGAGATTACAGGTGTGTGCCACCATTCCTGGTTCTGGGGCTGGCATGGCATGCAGTACCAGAGATTGAACTCAGGACCTTGCACTTGCCAGTCAGGTGCTTATGCTGCCAAGCTATCTTCCAAGACCTATGTATTCTCTTTTATCCTAGAGTATACTGTGCTTTTTGATTTTGATAAGGTATAGTAATATTTATTCCACAGTCTTTTGAGTTTTTAGTAAATTGTTACTGTGAAGATCTGAGGTGCTTAGGAAGAAATATATGACTCTAAATCAACATTTTACAGTGGAAATACTATACCTTTTTCTTTTTCTTTTTTTTTTTTTAAGGATGAGGACTTTTGACATACTGAGTTGGAAAAACAATTATAGGTTGTTTGCCAAACTGTTCTTTGCTGCTAAAAATCAGGAGAGGTTACTAGAGAAGAGGAAGGAACTCAGAGGGAAGGGGAAAACTGGAGTGGAGAAAGACAGGGATAATAGTATGTAGAAATGAGCAGTGTTATGTGCATGCATACATATGCCAAGTTGTACATGTTTGCAATACATAATTCTTACATTCTTTGTGTGGAGTTGGTTCATGTATATAAGATATGGGTGGAGGGGGGAGGGAGGGAAGGAAAAAGGATGAGAAAAGGACTTAAGGTATGTTGTGTACATGTCCCAACTTCCCACAAGGAATCTAAATATCATGTACTGCAAACATGTACAAATAAACTAAAAGCAAATAAATAAAAATATGCTAGATTGAAGCCTTTTCACTGGTAGAACTAATATTATCTGAGAGAAAGAGACAGAGAGAGACAAAGAGAGTGAAAGACAGAGATAAGGGAGGAAGAAATTATAGAAATTACATATCCTTTAATAGAGGAACAGTTTCAAGAAAAACAACAGTGATTAAAATGAATGATTAGAGAAACTGTCTCCAGAAATACAGTACAGTTATGAAGATGAATAAATCCGTACTAATTCAAACACTTGTCCATTTTTAAATTTTAGGCAAGAATGTAAAATATAGAGAAACATATATAGTATTGTGTTATTTTTACAAAAATATCAGTACATTAATGTGATTTTATGTCTGTGTATGATTTTTTGAAAAGTCTAGGAGCGTAATGACAAATCTTGGCTAGCTTTAAAGAGTGGTACTGCACAAAAGAGAAAGGGAAAATTTTTGTTTTTAATCCACCAACCTAAGAAAAGAAAGATGGTGAATAACTTTGGATTATAATGTTGGCTGCTTATGTAACTAAAATTTTTTCTTATGCACATTGTAAAATACTGGATGGTTTAGCTTTTATGATCACTTAGAAGGGTCTACTAATGTCACTGGACTGAATAGAGATAGACAAACAGACATATCACAGTTTTGTTCAGGAAGCTCTGGATCTTTCTTGAAATAAATGACTGTCTTGGAATAGGAATAAAAAACATTCATTTTTCCCATCAAAAGCAACTCCTCCCACACTCAGGGAAAGAAGCCATTTTTGCTTTTCTTCTTGAAAATGGTGGCAAGATGCCCATGCAATGGGCTTCATTGCCCTTGAGTGAGCACTAACTTGACTTCTTCAGTGGTTGGGACCAGTCATATATTTGGAGAGTTGTGAGCACATCCAAATGGGGGCACAGCCAAATTGTCTATGACTCAAGAGGACATTTCAGTGTGGGGAGATATATTAGTGAGATTTGCAGTGTTGGACGGAACACCTGACCTCCACTATTTAAAGGGGGAGGATTGGCTCACGGTTCCTGGGGACTCAGTCCATGGCTGGCTGGCTCCAAGGCAGGGGCATCCTGGGGGAAGGGCATGATGAGACAAAGCTGCTTAGCTCATGGTGGTTGGGAAGTAGAGCAGGGGAGCAGTGTCAGAGAGGAATGGGACCGAAGTCACATATAGCACACAAGGTCTTGCCTCAAGGACCCCTCCCCCCCAAGACATAACCAGAAGTATGCTCCATTAATCCCCTGGAGCCAGTCAAATTGACATGATCAAGCTTAACCATGAAACACAGAAGATCAACAGAGAAATAGCAACGATTTGAAAGCTGGTAGCTGAAGATGGATTTTGGGAGAAGAATATAAAAGTTAAACAGGGATTTTTAAAAATTAAATTACTTGTTATATGAGGTTATACCCTAAGTCCATTTCCTTCCTTTTACAAAGAAGTTTTCAGGAAATAGATGTTGCTCCTTCATACCATGTGGAATGGACTTATATTTCAAGGGATGACGACAGAAAGTAGAGTCCTGTTTCATGGCTGGTGGAGGGCAAAAGGTGAGGTCCCCTGCCCCCCTTCAGGAAGATAGTTATGTGTGGCTCACAATATTACCTGTGAGAGTCAAATTGGAGCTATTAAAACTGTCCAATTCCATTGATTTCCATAACCATCTCAAGTGCACTTATTAAGTGTCAGACATTCACCAGGGAACTTATGAATAAATAGATCTGTCTCCTAAGTGTAATCAACGGGAGCTGTATTGGGTTAAACTGCACATGTGTTTGCACTCCCCTTACACAATTTAAATCAAAGGAGACTAAGGGGTGGACTGCATAGGCCCCAATATTGGGTCTACCATCTACTGGTGTTTGGTTTACAGAAGTAATTCATGCATTGCCTAGCATATCCTACATTCTAATAAGTCAGCAAGGAGTAGTAACACCACTGTTGAGGCTCTCAGAATGCATGTACAGAACTCTTTATCCCCCTCTGTCTCTCTCTTCTCTCTCTGTCTCTGTCACTCTGAGCTATGATGGCACTGTGTAACCCACAGCAAAATCAAGTGTCCCTGTAACCAAACACAGGAGCATGCGCACTCCTCCTCACTGAGCAACAGCGGGGTGGGCAGCTCAGGAGTGGAAAAATGCAAATATGAGCATTTCACAGATGGACGTGGAGAGGTGGCCCAAGTCAAGTTCATGGAGAATCCACCTATGGACAAATTTGTCAGGAAACATAGTCCGACTGTTCAGGGCACTTGTGGCTATTTTGATCTTGTGTCTCTCTTCTAAAAACAATTTTAAAGTAATTTGTCTGAAGTCTGCTTCTGGATCATAATTCCTTGCCCAGGAGTTCACTATTAAAGTGAAAAAGAACTCAAGACATATCAAAATCTGGGTATGGTGGTATCTGTGTGTTTAATTCTAGCTACTTGGGAGGCTGAGACAGCAGGACTTTGAGTTTGAGGCCAGCCTGAGAAATTAAAGGAGGCTCTGTCTCAAAATAAAATGAAAAACTCATGATTAAATGCTTTCCCTGGGTTTGATTTATAGCAGCACACAGAGACACACACACACACTCACACAAATGATGTGAGAAGTAGGACTTGTAGGTCATTTAATGCTAGAATCCAAAAGGAATTGTTATTTTAAGCCCTGGGTCACTGCAGCTAGATAAACACATTTGGTGGCTCGTCTCTGTAGATCCTAAAGACAAGAGAAATTTCAACAAAAAATCTGATTTCATCACCACAAGCTTCTGCTCCCCTGGCTTCCCCTTAATTGAGAAATGTAGTGTGGCTATCAGGCTGAGAGCTCGCTCTCTCTTCCATCTCAGCTGCCCCAGCCAAGGTTTCTGTCCACAGACAATGAGGGACTCACTAGAAATGTGAGCTCCAGAAATTTATTTATTTATTTATTTATTTATTTATTTCTTGGGACCAGGGTTCGAACTCACGACCTTGCACTTGCCCAGCAGGCACTCGTGCCTCGGAGCTATCTCAGCTCTAGAAATTTAGAATTTATTCTAGAAATGAAAAAAATGACTGATGGGGAGGAGGCAGATGCTGGTGTTGGAGCATTTCACTCTAAGAGGTACAAATCAAATACTCCAAGTCCCATTTGTGCAACCAGAAACAAAAAAAAAACCTGTAGTGATGTGTCCACAGCGTATTGTCACTTGTGGTAGCTTCCTCTGTTCAGAGTGGCTGCAGGACACACAGTGAGGCAGGAGGTGCCAGCTAGGGCCTGAGAGTCTGTCAGACAGGGACTTTGGCAAAGAACCATGTTCTTCTACTACATGCCTCAGAGGGTGACTTCATTGTTGGACAGACCAGTGACAACCCGAGAGGGGGTCTGGTTCTGAAGACTGGATTTACATAGAGCTTCTTGCTCAAAACTACATAAAGCAGGAGTTGGAAAGCAAAACATCAGGCACAGGGAAAGGAGAATATCATGCTGAAGATGCAGAGAAAAGCAGTACATTAAAGATGACTGGCTTCAGGAGCCAGAAGGAAAGGTCCCTGGTGCATTGATTAGGACATTAATCAAGACTCTAATGAAACAGAAACCTGAATCCCTAAGGCAGATGCATGGGAATAAATGCATCAAGCCAAGATCAAAAGTAGACTGATGAAACAGAAGAGGATGCCAAGCCTAAATTGAATTTAAAGTTTGTTTTGAAGGCAGCAAAGAGAAGAATGCAGAAATGGGATGGTAATGATAAAGGTATATTTGAACAATTTTACCTGAAAAAGGTAAAAGTATTGAAAGAAAAAATAATGGACAGGTAAAACATAGAACAAAGAAACAGAAATTCAATATGAAACTTACAATTAATTTTGGAGATAACAATATTCCTAAATGCTTTGTGAAGAGTGAATACTACAGCTCTGGATCTGGATTGGTCTAAAGTCACTTGACATTTTCATGGGAACCTGATGATACTTCCTGTGGCTCCCCATTTGCTTACGTCATGGAATCTTCAGTATCTCTTTGCTGATAGCCTTGGGAGGAAGAACTAAAGAGGAGTCTCTCAAACCATTTTTTCTTGTTGAGCCTGGCATTGGGGCGCCTATCTTGCTTAGGAATTTTAGTTAGTGAGCCATACGTTTCTGGAACCTGAAAGGGAGCTTGTGCCACATAATAGGTAACTATGTAACTATGTGTTGCCGGAATTAAACAAAAATTTTCTTGTACATGTTTGAAGTGTACACTGGTAAGATTTATCATGGGATGTTGGCACATAACTCATGGATGATCTAAATGACAAAGGTTGAACCCTAGGTCCTAAGACCTAAAGATGCTAATAATAACTTGAGATGCACCTATTGTTAGAATTTACCATAGATGTTACAAACAGGGCTCACAGTTCACCTCTAGTTAGAAGGCTCTCCTAGTTAAAAGCATCTGAGCAGAGACAACAAAAAGTTACTAATACAAAGGAATAAAATACCAAACTGGATAAGGCTTTCTCTCCAACACTAAATGACAAGCCAGTTGGCAGAACATTCAAGAGGTCAGTGTTTGTATTCCCAGCACTGCTACCACACAGCAAATTGACCCAGGGTATAGTGGCTCAAAGCAAGTAGGTCCTTATGCTTACAGATAATCTTGGTCAGGAATTTGGAAATGCTGCGCAAGGATGGCTTATCTCTATGATACTATTTTTGGAACCTCAGCTGGAAAGACTCAGAGGCTAGGTGCAACTGAAAGGTTCAAGGATGCACAAGATTTAAGGATTATTATTATTGGCTTAGGACTTCAGGGTGGACGTAGCCAAAAGATCTTCTTAGTCCTGCACATTTGCTGCCAATTCACTTCTCTATACCGAGGGGTTTATAGAGACTGAAAGTTGGCTAAGGATGTTGTTTCATTTCCCAGACATCTAAGTTTTCGATTCTTTGCATCGTTTCTTTAGAATGCAGCAATCCTTTAGTTTGTCCCTCCCCTGGTCTCACCTCTGTCCCCACAGCATCCTTCATCCACAGTGACAGGGACAGGCTGGTATCCCCGCTAAATCCTCATGATTTCCTTTTGTCCCATGCTCCACATACATCACATCTAAAATTTTTTTTTTTTTTTGTCAAACTATCAACATGAACTACTTCCCATGCTCTGATATCTGCTACACATCCTGGTGACAACCATCATTATTTCGGTAACTTTCCTTGCGAGGAGACTATTTGAACCACATAGTCTTTACCACCAGACCAATGAATATTTCTAGCACTTTGGTGTTGCCCTGCCATCAGACTACACTTTCCCAAGTGGACAACCAAAATATCTTCTCTCACTCAGAGAGCAAAGAAAAAGAGATTCTGCCATATGTGTCCTACAGCTTTGTAGGTATGAAACAGGGCTTTATGAGAGTTCTGGTACCACTTCTCCCACATATGACAGCCACCATTATTCTCTGATGAACTGTGACTTCCATCCACTTACCACTACTTCCACACACAAAGTTGATCATCCTACTTTAAGGAAGCAAATGAAGATTCCACATTTGCCTGTGCCATACCAGCCTTCAAAAAACTGTAACACATTTCATGTCACAATGTAAAATTGGATCACTTTTATGCCATCATGTTATGGAATCTGAAAGTGCTGTGGATTCCCAGAAGCCTTCTAAGGTCTTGTTATATCAGTTGCTGCATGGATCTCCCTAAAAATGTACACCGATCTTGACGAAAACAAACAAACAAACAAACAAACAAACAAACAACAATAACAACAACAAAAACAACCTGTTCTCAAGGAGTTCAGTAAAATCATTTTTTAAAAAAAGGCACTATTAGCAAATGCTGTATCCTTTCCAGGAGGGCTGTCTTGAATTTTAAACTGGTTTGATGTGCTTGAAGTTCAGCTACCAAAGAGAACCCACAGGTCTTGGGTAGTTGAAGTTGTTTCCTCTGTGAATTGCAGCAAGCAGGCTCTCTTGATCAGTCTATGAATGAAGTAGGTTGGTTTACCTTCCTGGTGGCTCCCCAAGTACTATGAAGGTGTCAACCTTGTCCTTTAGAACCAGCCCTCTCCCTTTTTGTTTTTGAGTTCTTGGACGTGTCACATATCAAGTAGGAAGTTGAGAAGTATAGTTGAGCATGTATTAACAATGTCGTGGTCAGAGATTGAGCACAGCTACGACAGTGGTTCCATACAATTATACCTCTTAATGACATCTTAGTTATCTTGGTTTGTAAAGCTGACCCTGTGATGTTCATACAATGACACAATGGCAGAACCTCTTAAGGAGTATCTCCGAACACATCTCAGTTGTTAAATATGCATGGCTGTGTTAATTGGATTTCTAAAAAATGAAAGCTCTTTTGAAGAGATGATTACTTTGAGATTGCTATTCTCCAGAAAAGAGCCTGACAAAATGGACAAAAATTACATTTAAAACAAAAATAGCAACCATAAGAAAAAAAGTAGCTTCTTTTCAGAAGGTCCTGAATCCAGGAGATGTCAGGTGTGGACACGTCAGGGTGCAGAGACAGGTAACAACGCTGTGAGCGCTCCAGGCCCTGCCTGACCACACTGTGTGCAGGATGTGGGTGCTGAGTCCTCTCTTTTCTCCTTCTCCAGGGCTATTCAATAATTTCATCATTCATCTCAGGGGAAACAAGGGAAATTACCTGGGTAATAAGAAGTAGCTGTCTTTTTGTGGTTTCTTTCAGAAACTGTATAGAAAAGCTACCCCCAGGCCCTAGTTTTCAATAACATTTTTGCATCCAGTTCCCAATTACAGTTGATGGCAAAATAAATATTCTTCAAAATAAATGTGGATAATATATTCTAAGTCCAGAGCATGGCAAACCTACCCAGCTTTCCAAAGTCTTTCTCCTAAAAAGTGCCACAGAAACTTAATCCAAATCTAAGAATTTCCAGGACGATTTTCATCATTTTCTGCTGAAAGCAGTGAGCCATTTAAATATGATGAAATCATGAAAACGTGTCATGCCCTAGAAGTTCTCCTTCACTGTTCTTTGAGGCAAGATGTGTAGGACTGTCCCAGCCTCCTGGAATTGCACATTGGAAATGAGTTGAACCAAACCCAGGGACCTTCTCATTCCTGGTCACTGGCTTTCTCACCTGTAGTGGTGGAAGCTATAGGTGACCGCCTTTCCACTGTCTCAAGAAAGCCCTAGCATTTTCTTTACTTTGTATTCACAAAGATAAGCACACTTCTATTGCCTTGGGTATGCACAGCAACATTTATTAATGGCTGTTTTCTTAAATGTCTTTTATATCAAAGAAACAGAAATTTATTAACCTGAATTTACCTACTGCCACTGAGGTAGATCTTTATCATTTCCAAGGATAATCAGTTTCATATGTGGGCATCTATGCTGCCTACTCATTTCTCTAAAATCAGTGTGCATGTGTGCGTGTGCGCATGTGTGTGTGGGTGCACATATTCGTGTGTATTCTGGTAATTAACCAGCCTGGTGTTCAGAAGGCCATGACTGCTTTTGCTGCTCCTCACTCGATCTATTTCTGTGTGTTCTGCCGTTTGCCTGATGTTTGCTTGGCACCTGCTAAGTAAAGAGCTTTCAAAAAAGGTAGAAAAAGAAAATCAATATCTCTGCCCATTTAGACAGCCTCTTGCCATTCAGTGACATTGGTCCAGCACTGGGGTAGGAAGCAGGCAATCAATGCACTGGGACCTAAGAAGGCATTCTGTCAATTTGTCCAAGCCACTGATGGCGCTGAATTAGATACTAGCTTGGGCTCAAGTGACTGGGATTTTATAAAGCTTCAGCTTGAGCAAACAACACCCTACACCCATGTGCCACTTTGGTGATCTCTGTCTCTACAACTGATGTGGCACGTTACCCTATTGCTCTGCCATAAAGAAAGAGTTATAAGAATCTTAATAACACCAAATGCAGAATATTGGGGCATTATCATATATCTGATCCCTTCAACAGTGTTGGGCCATGGTATTGATCTAGTTCACAGTTGAACTATAGTTATGTGTGAGATGGTGGCTGCTTGGGCAAACACATGCATAAGGATTTAAACCTAAAAGGGATGATTTTTTTTTTTTTTTGCAACATCCTCTCCAAGGCACAGGGAAAAAAAGTAACTGAGGCTTATAGAGGGGAAAAGACAATGTAAATGAGGTAAACTAAAGATTAAGAAAATCTGAGTAAAGGATTCAGTTTTGTGAATTTACTATTTTTCTAATTTTTTTTCAAAATAAAAAGTTAACAGAAGGAAACATCTAGCATGGCTCACACTCCAAATATATGCAGCCAATTTCCCAGAATTCCATGCTTCATATTCTACCCCCCACCCTTTTTTTTTTTTTTTTTGCAGGACCGGTGTTCAACCTCATGACTTGCACTTGCACCAGGCACTTGTGCCACAGAGATATCTCCCTGGCCCATTCTACCACAATTTAGAGCGTTGCTTTTTCCCTCCAGAGGCAACAGAAAGCCTAGAGAGATGTTTATGGAGGTAGGATCATCACCAGGCCCTGGGGGTAGGGAACAAAAGTCAAGTTTCTTGAGACCTCCAATTTAGATCTTATTTACCAATACCAAGAAATGGTTTGGGCTGGGGATATAGCCCAGTGGTACAGTACCAGGTTGTGAATTTGATTCCCAATACAAAAAAAAAAAAAAAAAATGGTTTGATACATAGTCCAATGTTACATAATTGCAGTGGGTTACTGGTGAAACTGGCAATGTTGAGGGCTGTTGATTTAGGCCTCTTACAGCTCATTGTATTAATCTAGCTCTGTGTTTTATGTTTTGTAATTAAGCTTTTCTGTTGGGTGATCAAGTGTAAGCTAAAGCAAGACCTGTCTAATAAAACTTTCATCATTTGTACTTTCTAGGGTCAAATCTCCTCAGGATTAACTTTGGAACCATATGCAGTGCTTTGTAGAACTGTTGTCAGTGTCAGCCACTGGGACAAGTCACGGCCAATGCTTGGCCAGTTTGCTCTCTGTGAAATCCTGAGAGAATGTTTTCTCCCCAGGTGACTCTCCCTAGGCACACTATACTTCACTTATCCCTTTCCTCTGAGGTCCCATAATCTCCTTGACCAGAAAATTTGGGAAACCTCTGAGTTATAGGATGTTACAGCACAGGTTCTCTTATTTTCTGAGTCATCACTGACCTTGAGGGGCTAGAGCTAAAATGATGGCTATCCTCAGCCCTTCTTTTTCTCCAATTTTTGGTCTGTTGACTTACATTCTCAACCCTCCAACAGAAAAGTTTCATGATACAATTACTTCATAGCATAGGTAATTGAGCTCAACCTCACTGCATTTCTAAATACCATACATCTTAGACTTAGCTTGACATTGGTATTTTCCTTCAATCACTGATATTCTAATAAGTCTCCATAGAATGTGATATAAGCAGTTACACATTTCTACAAAGTTATTTGGAAATTCAAGGAAATACAAAATTGTAGCCTGTCAAGCCTATGGTATTTTGCCTAGTCTCTTATTCTAAATTAATACACTTTTTTATCTTTTGGTTAACCATTTACTTGAGAAAGAGTATAGTAGTAATTGAGTTTACAAAAGAAGCAGCACACATCTGAAAGTCCCAAATGACACACATTCCAAGCGTAGTTTTAGTGTTGCTTCAAAAATCTTTGATTTCCATTCAGCTGTGTTATGCTTTTCCATTTTTATTTCTTCTTTAGATTTCTTATACTAGGGAGACTATACGATATTTACAAATGTAAGTCTGGTTTATTTCACTTATTAGTATATGCTCAATATACATCTATTTATATATGAAGTCTTCCAGTTTATCATTCCTTTTTTTTTTTTTCGGGACTGGGGTTCAAACTCACGACCTTGCACTTGCCAGGCAGGCACTTGTGCCACGGAGCTATCTCCCCAGCCCCAAAGTTTATCATTCTTTATAGCTGATTAATATTCCACGGCACAAAAATACCACATCTTGTGAAATCATTCTTGAAATGAGGGGGATTTTGGTTGTTTCCAAGATTTGGCTATTACAAATTGGGATGCTATAAACATAGGTGCACAGATATTGCTATGGTATGATGTTTTCAGTTCTTCTGGTAAAATTTTCAGGAGGGGGACAGTTGTATTGAACAGGATTTCCAGTTCTAGTTTTTAAGGAACCTCCACACTGCTTTTCATAATGGTTGCACTAACCTGCATTCCCACCAGCAGTGGAGAAATGTTCCTTTTTCTCCATAGCCTCTCCAGCATTTATTGCTGGTTGATTTCTTTATGATAGCCATCCTTACTGGGGTGAGGTGGTATCTAAGTGTTATTTTAATTTGCATTTCACAGTTGGCTAGCGATGTGGAGCATTTCTTCATGTATTTATAGGTGTTATGGTTTATGTCTAGTTTTCCCCCCAAAGCCTCATGGAGTCATTGGGCGGGGACTTCTAGAGTTTGAGACTTGATCCGTGATCCCTGGGATTATGGGTTTTAGTACAGATGGGATTATGGGTGGAAGTACTTCTGGGATTATGGGTGTAGCCTAGGGTGGGAGCTAAGGCGGAGAGCCTGAATGTAATATAAGGAGAGACAGAGAGACAGACTGGAGCTCTAGCTGTTGCTGTTGCTCTGCTGCCATGTTGGTTGGCTACCTCTGCCACCATTTTGTTGCTGTTCTGCCGCCTTGAACTGGATGCTCTCCGCCCTGCTCCACTCAGCCTTGGGCCAACCGAATATAGACTGAAACCTCCATAAACTGTGAGCTAAATAAACCTTTCCTTCCTTCATTTTGAGTGTTGGGTATTTGTCCCGGCAATGAGCAAAAAGTAACTAATACAATAGGCTTGCTGAATTTCTTTCTCTGAGGAGTGTATGTTCATCTCAGATGCCCATTTTTGGATTGGGTCTTTGAATTTTGGGACCCTAATGGTTTTCAGTTCTTTATAGATTCTAGATAGAAGACCTTTGTCTGAGTTCTTACTAGTTAAAATCTTTTCGAAATTTGTAGGTTGTCTTTTCACTCTGTTGATAATTTCTTTTGACGTGCAAAATCTTCTTAGCCAGAGGAGGTCCCATTTGTTGATGCTTTTAAGTGTTAAATGTGCATTTTGATTTTTGTCCATGAAATTTTTCCCTACCTTAATGTCTTCAAGATTTTCTCCCACTTTCTCTTTCAGGAGATTTAATGTTTCTCTTTTAATATTTAGATCTTTAATCCCTTTCAACTTTAGTTTAGTGCATGGTGATAGACTGGGGTCAAGTTTTAGTTTTTGGCATGTAGAGAGCCAATTTTCCAGGACCATTGGTTAAAGAGGCTATCTTTCTTCCAGTAAGTGTGTTTGGCCCCTTTGTCAAAGATAAGGTGGCTGGGTGTGTTTGTATCTGCTTCTGCATCTTCTAATCTATTCCACTGATCTTCAGGCCTATTATTTTGCCAGTACCATGCTGATTTTATTACTATAGCTTTACAGTACAACTTTAGGTCAGGAACTGCAATGCCTCCTGCCTTACCATTGTTGCCCAGAATTGTCTTTTCAATTCTGGGTCTTTTTTGGTTCCAAATAAATTTTAGGAGTGATTTCTCTAGGTTTGTGAAGTGTGTTGATGGTATTTTGATAGGAATTGCATTAAATCTGTACAACAATTTAGGGAGTACAGCCACCTTCACAATGATGGTTCTTCCTATCCAGGAGCATGGAATATCATTTCATTTTCTGAAATCTTGTAGGATCTCTTTTTTCAGAGTACTACAGTTTTCACTGAAAAGGTCTTTTACTTCCTTAGGTTAATTCCTAAGTATTTCACTTTCTTCGGTGCTGTCATAAAAGGTATTGTTTCTCTAATTTCTCTCTCAATGTGTTTGTTATCTGTGTAGAGGAATGCTATTGACTTTTGTATGTTGACTTTGTAGCCTGCTATGTTACTGAATTTGTGTATTAATTCCAGTAGCTTCTTGGTGAAGTTCTTTGGGTCTTCCAAGTAGATTATCATGTCATCTGCAAATAGTGATAGTTTTTCTTCTTTTTTACCTATTCTTATTTCTTTTATTTTTCTTTATTGTCTAGTGGCTGTAGCTAATGATTTCAGAACTATACTGAATAGGAGTGGCGATAGGGGACATCCTTGTCTTGTAGCAGACTTGAGAGTAAAAGACTTCAGTTTTTCCCCATCTAGAATCATGCTAGCTGTTGGATTGTTGTAGATGGCTTTTATCAGGTTGAGGTAGAGGCCCTCTATTCCAATTTTCTGTAGGACTTTGAACATGAATGAGTGTTGAACTTTGTCAAAGGCCTTTTCGGCATCAATTGAGACGATCATGTGATTTTTGGTCTTGGTTCTGTTGATATAGTGTATTGCATCTATAGATTTGCATATATTGAACCATCCTTGCATCCCTGGGATGAATCCTACCTGGTCGTGATGTATAATCTTCTTGATGATTTGTTGTATTCTAATGGCTAGGATTTTATTGAGAATTTTTGCGTCAATGTTCATGAGAGAGATTGGCCTGTAGTTTTCTTTTTTAGTTACATCTCTATCTGGTTTTGGTATCAGTGTGATACTTGCCTCT
>PVJA010021114.1:0-36035 GCA_004027025.1 Myocastor coypus
AAAAAAAAAAAAAAAAAAAAAAAAAAAGGATGAAGTCTGTTTCTTGTTAGGAAGTAAAGATACACAGATACCCATTTATTCTGCCATTGTTTACCTATCTATGTGGGTGAGAACCCTGTTACAGCAGCTGGAATCACAGAGGACCACAACAAACTAGACAGTTCATGATGCCGGGTCCTTATCTCATTCATTAACCAGTTCTAGCTCACCATGTAGCCAGCCAATCATCACTGCTGTTGCTGAGTGGTGAATTCAAACTATGGGGAAAGCACTACAGCAGATCTTAATTCTGAGCAAGAGTGGCAGAGAAGGGCCACAGGAAGGAGAAGTGGAAATGAAAGTTCTTACAGGAGAAAAACTATCTGAATGGGTACCTCAGGAACAAAGATAGTTTTCTCTTTCTCTATCAACTACTGTTGGGAATTTCAGACAATTTCTTCATTAATACTTGACTCCAAGGTAAAAGCAAGTAGTGAAGTTATGTATGTGCCCAGTGCCTTGGGCCCTCCCATGCAGAATGGGGTATTGAGTTGTGTGCACCTTAACATGACTGGGAAGATTACATGAAGACACAGTACACGGCTGATGGCAGCTCCTGGATATAGTAAGCATGAAATACATGTTAGCTCTGATCAGAGACATTTACATGTGGATGGTTGTTTTGCTTTTTGGCCCTAGGGATTGAACCCATGACCTTCACACTGAGTTACCTCTCCAGCCCTTTTTACTTTTTTGACACAGGCTAATAGCCCAGGCGGAGCTCAAACGTGTCATCTTCGTGCCTCAACTTCCTAGAATGGTAAGATTGCAGGTGTGCACCATCATGCCTGGCCATTTACATGTGCATTTGAAAGGCTGCCATTGACCAGCTTGGTGCCATGCTCTCCTAAAGTCCCAGCTGCTGGGGCGGCTGAGGTGGCTGAGGCAGGAGCCAGCCTGGACATAATGAGACCCTAATTCAAAAACAAAACGTAAAACTCTATCATTGTCTAAGGCCTTTTCCTGACGATGTCAGCAATCTGCCTATATCAAAAGCTTAAGGGTTGTAGTGTCACTGAGTTCCAAATCAGTGTCTGGAAGTCTTGCTATCAGGCACTCAGATTCTCAAGGTGACTCGGAGTCTGAGCTGAAAAACACAGACCAGGCTTCCCTCAAACAGTTTCCAGGTCTCGCGATAATCTGGAGATGAAGTGAGGACGTTCAGTAAAGACAGTGGCAACCTTCATCCCCCATCACCTTTTAAAATGCTAACATTTATGCACGGGAACAATAATTGAAAATATACAGAAGAAAATAAAATGAAAGGTTAACATTGCTTGCTTTCCACCTCTCTGCCACCCTGGATCCTAATCTCCAACTGTTATGGGCAGTTATCATACATGATCACTGCTGGATGTGTGACATGCTCCGCACGACGTCTGCCGTAGTTTCCAGCTTCCTGGGCTATGCCGAGCAGAGCAGCAGCTCAGCAGGCCAAGCTGACTCAGAAGGAAACGCAAGCTGCATGGCCCTCACACACTCTGATCTTGCATCACCTATTGAGATTAAATGCACAGACAGACAGAACATGTCAACTACTGCTTCGTTATCTATCTGTAGGAGCTGAGTGTTGGGCTTGTATCCAGTGGTGACGTTTGGTCACTAACACAGGTGGCTGCTGCGCTTCCTCACTCTGAGCCCCTAGATCTACTATAGTTTTAGTCAGAAAACAATGCTGCAAACAGACTGTGATTCTAATGCTAAAACACACCGTGTCAGTGAATAGACCACCCCAATCGAACAGGGTTCCAGGTGGGAATTTAAGAAAGATGCATATCAACATACACAGGGTCAGTCATTTCATCCTTGCATGCATGCAGGTGCATGAGTTCCTTTGTAGGGTCGTTGAATGAGCGCTCGCCTCATTTTCTATCCAGTGAGGTACCACGGAAATAAATACAGCCATGCATTGATTAACAAAGGGGATACACTTGAAGACATGTGTGCTCTCACGTGTGTGAGCAGCATTAACCATGCTTATACAAACCAAGAGTATCACTAGGCCATATACTCTTGCAGGACCACAGGAGCGCGATGTGTGCCCACAGGCTCCTTATCTGTAACTTCCCATTTACAGTGCAAACACTAATCACTCGTTAGCTTGTGAGAATTGATAATCAAAGGAAACATAGATGCCATGTTAACCTTCTAAAACAGCGCCACATTAGAGAGCACTGTAATAAAGACACTATTTTTGCTTCACAACTAATGCAAAGTTCTGTCAGTATCTACTCAGGACTTGACACAAACTTGGAATCCAATTAATATTCATTACCTTAGCTTTTAATAGTTCACTTTTGTGTATGACACAGAACATATCACATGCATGCAAGGCAAATATATGAACTACCTCCGATGAGTCATATGAAATTCTAATTTGGAAGCATTTTGCTGGTTGCAATGGTTATTTGCCAATGTGTGCATTATTCTTCAGTTATAAAATTCACACATTTAAGAAACTAACAGGGCTAAAATTTGTCCACAAGGAATTAAATCAGTTCACTTTCCTGCATAAAAACCAACCACTCAGAGAAGGAAGGAAAATATGTTTTCCCTATTGTCGAACATAAGAGCCCACATCCAGTACTGTCTTCTCATTATACAGAAATTCTGATTATGTTTGTTCCACAAAAATAAAGTCAAAAGCATAAAAATGTAGCTACCTATCTAGTTATCCCATGAGAAAGCCAACTGGATATGCCGAAGACATAAATAAACATGATATTGAACCACAGCAAGACATGGCCTTGATAGACACATCATGTGCGCTCTCTTCCACTGTGGCCATGGCGTCGTAAAGTTGTCAGCGCCATTTCAAAGCCGCAATTTCTTTCTTTTCCTTGGCTGTGCCTTGTCTAGGAGGGGCAGCCCAGCTCCACTGTCCTGTCCTTGCCTGCTGCCTTGCTTAACTTCCTCACCCTGGGCTCATTTATTAATTTGAAGCACATTAGCCTCCCTTGGAGGGGGCCTGAGGAGTCCCTGTAGGATGTGATTGTGCTGCAAAGATGAAGAGGCAGGGAGCGGGGGGAGGAGGGGAGCTACAGCGTACCCATGAGAACCCACTCAACTCTGGGCAGTCTGCAGGCCCGAGGGGCTTCACGGGTGACCGGAGCTGCCACCCTATTTATCCCTTTCTCCCTGCACAAAAACAAACCATGAACCCTCATAATACCCCCTTTGGCTGTCTCTATCATCATTCATATCTCAGCTATGACAGGCCTAAAAAAGACTGATGGGAAATGTGCCTCGAATTAGCATATCTCCCCCCACAGCACACAATAGAGGCTTTTAAGCTTCTGCTTTTTAAAAGCAAGGGGGGGGGGAGGGGAAGAGCAAGGCTGCTCTTAGCAACAGTGTCTGAAATTCAGTGATGTTTCTCCCTTAAAATGCCTTCCTTGGTTTTTAATTTTCGTAAAGCGAGTCTCCTCTCACATGGAGGAAAACTTGTTAAAAAGTATTTATTGGACCACTGAATAGCAAACAGCTTCCCTCTCGTCATTAAATTGTAATTAAATTCTTTGATTAAAAAAATAATCACAAACCCTCACCCCTTTCTCCATTCCTGCTACGGAGCACAGGAGCCCCCTTCCTCTTAGAGAAACCGGTGAAGTGAGGAAATCCAGGTTTTGTAAGTACTAATTAAGGGCAAATGCGCTCAGGGGATACCCTTGCCTCACTTATTTATGTTTCTCCTCTGTTTGAATGAAGAGGAGCAAATGAAGGAAAAAGCAGAAGGTCACGTGGATGCTGTTTTCTGAGACTTAGCTATGACGAGGTGTGAGATGCAACCGTTCATTTTCTCAAAGGCCTTCCCAGTAGTCTTTGTTGCTAAGGACAGTCCTAAACACAACAGAATCAGACCAGCAAGGTAGACTGGCACATTGGAAAGGTCATGAAAACCACCGGACATTAGTAAATTTCTAAGAAGCAGGCAAAAGAAATTCATGTCCTCTGCCGTGATATATTAATTCTGCCTAGGACCAAGTCTCCATCTGAGGAGAAATGAAGATCTAGCCTAAAAGGATATCTTTGAACACACTCTGAGCTTTTTTTAAATGCATTTAGTGCAGGGTCTACAGGGTCTGACTACGTAGATCGGACTCCTAGTGCTCCTCCCGTTTTCAGCCTCCTAAGCACTGGGATTACAGGCACACACCACCACCCCCAGTCTCAGTCGCCATCTCAGCCTGCCCTGGGGGTGGGGCCCGCACAGCACACGAGGGATCAAATCCTAGTTCCTGCATCTGTCTAAGCAGGCACTTTTGTCCGCTAAGCTATCTGGCTGGCCCGCTCTGAGCTGTTAAGTGGTCACTAGAAAACATCAGGGCTGCTTAAAGCATCATCCTTCATCACGGAGGCTCCAGTTGCTTTTCTACTGCTTAGGCTCATTGGGCTTCCAGACGCCTAAGATGAAGCCAGCAAGATTCATGTTGGCGCCACTCTCTCTCCCAGGCTAAGATGCTGCTAGGCACCAGCGGGGATCAGCTTGGCTCTGCAGAATCCACACAGTTCTGCCTTTGCCTCTGCCCAAGAGAGGAGATGGGAAATACTCACCGAGCTTTGTGTCCTAACCACACATCATGCACAATTGCTGTCTCCTTTTGCCTTTATGTGTTCCTACACACTGATCTCTTTCCTCAAAGTCAGGGGCTCATCTCTAACCCTGCCACCCACACTGGGACCAATGTGTTCCTCTGATGTCTGTGCTCTACTCACTGATCCTGCTTCAGGCTCCACCTTTTGGTTTTCTCTAATTTACCCTTAGGCTCTAGTTCTCATCCATAGCAATACTCCACCCTTTTCTTTGTTAACTGATACTAGAGTGCCTGAATCATCACTTAAATTGGGTCTCTCCAAATTCTAAGTCTTAAACTCATCCAAGCCTGCTTAAAAACCACGGATCAAATGACGATTTCATTCTATCCAATGTGATGTATAGACTGGAGCTAGTCAAGTCACCTTAGTCACCTTTGGTCAACACTCACTGGTGTTGACCAAAGCACACACAGGACTTCAACTAGAATAGACAGAGCCTGGAAAGATCTATATTGATACAGTCAACTGACTTTTGGCAAGGGAATATGATGGGATCTTTTTGACAAATGGTGCTGCAACAAGTTCATGTTCCTTTTTTTCAAGTTCATGTTCCTAAGCAAACATAAACATTCCTCTACAAAGTGTAAAGTTCATCACAGAACAGACGTGTGAAATATAAAATGATGAATTTCCTAGGTGGACCTGTGGGGGACTATCTGCATGACTTCAGGTTTGGTGAGGAATGTTGACACCAAACAAAGAAAGCATGAGACATGATCGTCAAGGTGGACCCCATCAGAACAAAAGCTTGAGGAAGTGCGTCAAGTTGGGTTAGAGTTATGTGCCTCATGTAGTGATAGAATTTATGTGAAATACTTCACCCTGGACAAAGCCACAGAAGGGTCACACACCAGACCTCCAAGAGGAGTACCTGTCTGAACATTACGTCAGGTCGGAGATCTTCTGGATCTACCCCACCATGTCCCCATTTGTAGGAGACCTGTTATAAATCACAAAAACAGTGACAAGAACTAAAATGATATCTACTGGGCCACAACATCCAGCCAAGCACTACTTGGAGCAGTTGCTCAAGGAGAGGGCATACCTCCTGCCAGCCTTGGGTCTTCCCCCATGACCCATACATGTACATGCAGAAGGCTTCTTGCTCCTGAAGTCATCCTTTCTGACAGACCCAAACGACTGCTGCAGGTCGGTACCCTTCATTCCTACACTTTAGGCCGTGATTTATCTTTTACATTCTAGCTGCCCACGTGTGCACATGTATGTGTATCCATCCTGGTCACTTTTCATTGCTAGGATGGTGGGCTGGCTCTAGGGTAGGAAGGGCGGGGTGTAAGAGCCTGGATGAACATGCATAAGTATACACATGCTCACATACAGCCGCTTGTGCACCTATTTCCATATACACATACTTTGCTTTCAGCACCTCATGCCCTTCTACACACGGAACATGCACAGTTGAATTCACCTCCTTTGTGAAGTTCTAACTTCGCCTCTCTGGACACCATTCTGACACCTGGAGGACGACTGGAGTAGCACATCCCTACTGGCCACGAACATTCAGTTTACAAATGTTTCTGCCACGTGCTGTACTGTGAGCTTCACTAGAAACGCACGTTAGTCAGCTGTGACCTCTCTGCACCCGGCCAGGCGCTGAAGGCGCTGTGGTTCAAGTTCATCCTTGCCCCTTTCTTTAGCATCTCTTCGCTCAGGCTTTTGCGGCAGATGCGGCTTACCAGCCACTCACACCTCTTCATTCTCTCCCCTGCAGCCCCAGACTGAGGCTTGTCTGGTCTTGACTATCCCTTCCACTAAGCCACTCTCAGTCTAGAGCAGGTTCCTTAGTAGACAGGGCTGCTGCTTGTGCATGCACCTAGACTGCCATCCTTGCCACCCAAACAAGTGGCCCTGTTGTCTGCCAGACTCTTCCTAGTCACCTCCATGCACCTCTTGCCTCAGCTTCTAGGCCAGTTTTCTTCCCTTTCCTGCATATTCTAGATCTATTCTACTCTATGCTATTTATTTTCAAGGCTCAGCCCAGGGATACAGCTTCTGTGGAATCACGATTTAGTTCTCACATTATGATACCCTATCTTTTTCTCCAAAGCATCTATGTTATTTAAGTATTCACATTCTAGAAAGAATTTGAAGGGACAAAGGTCATATGCTCCCTCTCTAGTGCCATGACACAACAATTTGCCTAGGTTTAGGAAAATGTTCACATTCAGTAGACTCACTTATTTCTCAAATAGCTACTGTTAGTTCATCTGTAATGTTTATGACCTGTGCCTTTTAAAATAAGGGTATGCATTTTCCATCTTAAACAACAAAGAATCACACAGTGTCACAACTGTTTTAAGAGAGCATTAAGTAGCCCCATGTATATTCATAGTCCCAGCTAATAGGGAGGCTGAGGCAGAAGAATTGCTTGAGTATGGTAGTTTTGTATCAGCATGGGCTACATAATGAGACTGTGTCAAAATAAGAAAAAGTTAACAGTACTTCATCACCAGATAGGAAAACTTGGGCAAACAATAGCACAAAGTGCAAATTTATAATCTAATGCACTACATTGGTAGGATTCATTATGGAGCAACACTAGGTAGTTTGCAAATTCCACCTGTGGCTTGTGATGCTCAAGGGCCTGAAATGACCTCAATTATGAGCAGGAGGCTCATCCATCTGCCAACTGCAATTGTTTTATTGACCTGATTAAAGAACAACAATTTCTATGATTAAAAAAAGCAACAAAGCAATCTGTCCAAACACATCAACCTCAGGTACACATTGGCATAATTAGAGATGTATATTTCCTGAATTAAAATATAAGACAATAGGCAAGACATAGAATAAGGATCAACATCTCCATATTTCTTTCACCAGTTAGAGTGCATGATTAAAGCAGAGGCTATCCCCCTTTCAATACAAGACAGCTTCATTGAAATATCACTGATATAATTCACCAGTTTAAAGTATATGATTAATTTTGTTTAAACTATATTTCCTCCCTCCAACCTGTTGAAGTTATATGGTTGCAACTGTCACCACGATCTAACCATGTTTTGGTCCCTAAAATAAAGGCTAATGCCACTTAGTAGAGAACCCTCACTCCTGCCTACCCTACCTCACCCCCTGCTCTGGTCCTCAGGGCTCACTAAGCTACTTTCTCTCTGAGTCGGCCTTTCCTGGACATATGCTGTGCGGACCACCGTGACTCTTTCTGAACAGATGCTAGGCAGTCCTTTGGCACTGGCTTCTTGCACTTAGCATGCTCCTATGCATCATCCACATCATAGCAACTTGTCAGGATTTCCTTTCTTTCCATAGCCGAATCATATTCCGCTGTAGAACATCTCACATTTTATTTACCAGTTTGCCAACTGAATATTTAGGCATCCACATGTGGCTCCTGCGAATATTGCAATACCACAATGAACATTAGTGAATAAGTTTTTTATGTGGATATAAGTTTTCATTTGTGTAAGTATTAAGCTAAGAGTGGAATTGCTGTATCAAACAGTAACTCTGTTTAACCACACTCTATCAAAGTGGCTCAGAGCACCACTGTACAGTCCCATGAGGCATGTGAGGCTTCCAGCTTCACAAGAGCCTCTCGTGTCTGCACATCCAGCGGGTGTGTAGCATCTTTTTCGGCAGAAACACCCATTACATCCTTTATTGGCTTTTGTTTTGTCATTTTACTAGTGAATTGTAAGAGTTTGTTAATTCTGGGTGCAAGTCTCTTTGAAATATATATTTAAATATTTTCTACCTGTCTGTGTATTATCTTTTCACTTTGGTGGTGCCATTTGTAACACAGACATTTTCAATTTTGATGAAATGCAATTTGCCTCTCCCTCTGCAGCTTGCACTTTTGGTGTTGTGTCTAAGAAACCACTGTTTAACTTGAGGGCATGAATATTTGCTCCTGTTCTTCTAACATTTTTATATAGATATAGCTTTTATGAATGAATCTGCGATTCATTTTTGAAAAATCTCTTATTTGTATATTTGGTTCAGGGTCTCCCTACATAGCTTGGACTCATAATGATGCTCCTGTTTCAGCTTTCCCAGCACTAGGATTACTACTGTATGCCACCACGTTTGGTCTTGGTGGCCAGCATGGTGAGCCTTGTGTTATGGGGCAGGTACCACATGGCATGTGGTACGGAGACTCAAACCTGGGTCCTTGCACTTGCCACGGAGGCAGTTAGTTGAGCCATCTCCCTAGCCCGTGTGATCCATATTGAGTTATTGCTTGCATTTAGTAGCAGGGGTCCAAATTTTTCCCTTTGCATGTGGACATCCAGTTGTCCCATCACCATTTCGTAAAGAATATTAATTCTGTTTAAGTGACTTAGTACCTTTGCTGAAAACCAGGTGACTATAAATGAAAAGGGTTATTTCTGGACTCTATGTGTCTTTTTGTGCTAACATCACATTACAGTTTTATAGTTTTTGCTAATTGTTTTTTGTCTTTTGAGACAGGGTCTCTCTATGCAGTTCAGGCTGGCCTTGAGCTCGTTTTTGTTAGCCCAGGCTGTTCTCAAACTCACACCGATCCTTTTGCCTCAGCCTCTCAAATGCTGGGATTATAGGCATGCACGTCCATGCCCGGCCCAGTTTTTGCTATTTTGGAGTCCTCAAATTCCATATTGATGTAACTCTTAATAGAAATATTGATATATTAAATATCTCTTGAGAAGCTTAATTTGACACTTGGTATTACTGAAACATCATCAGGGTTGTTATTCTAGCTATATACAACATGGTGATTGCCAAGTCTTGAACACAAGAAATCATGCAATTCCTTAGCTGGAGAAGGTCACTGTCTAGGTCAACACTGCCATCCAGAAATAGCTGTGAAATGTGTCGAAGGGCTACCCACAGCACTCCGAAGGTGTGGATATAGCTACAGGTGTTTGGTTCCCCTCAGCTCCAACTTGCAGCTCTCCTGCCTCAGCTGTGGAGAGTGCTAGAGTTACAGATGCATACCACCATGCCCAGCTCACTGGCTTTCACGTGATGTGAAACCAATACAGCTCAGATTCATTGTCCCTTCCTGTTCTCAAGTGCCTTCTAGTGTTTAGCAGAATGTTTTCTCTTGCACAGGGGCAATCTGAGCACCTGAAAGGAGTCTCACTCTTCCAGTATTTACTTAAGAATACCTGCCAATTTCCATCTCACAGACTTTTTGTTCAGTTGAATGAAATGGCCTTCCATCTAACCTATTCCAGCTGCCTATTCTATTTTTTTTTTTTTTTTTTTTTTTTTTTTTTTTTTTTTTTTTTTTTTTTTTTTTTTTTTGAGACCAGGGTTCGAACTCACGACCTTGCACTTGCCCAGCAGGCACTTGTGCCTCGGAGCTATCTCCCCAGCCCCAAGCTGCCTATTCTAAAACCCAGAATGCTTCCAACATACATACAGGACACATTGGATTTTTCCCATGCAAGAGTAAGGCCAGAGGGAAAAAAATTCTCTCTTCTAATATTTTTGTGGGTAAGCTACAGTCAAAATAACTTTTAGTTGAAAATAATATGTTTAGTACATTGTTTAATATATTCTATATTTTTTCAAGTAAAAGTTATTTTGTTTGCAGCTCACCATTAGTTAGGTGTCTGTAAATCAATTTTTGCACATTAATTATTTACTATTCCATCACTCCACAGGATGCTTCTGCTCCTAGAAAGCACAGCCAGGTCCTTTGCAGCGAAACTCCTCAGGAGCAGGTGTAGCTTTCTGGAGACATAATCTGTAAAAGGCAAGTACCACCCCAAACCAGGGACACCTCCCGAAACAGTGGTCCTCCTTACCTGTTTCAATCAAGCAGAAGGCTATAGGCACTGAGGCTCCAATTGTTGCTTCTGCCTTGAGCAGAATAGAGGGTCCCTCAGCTACAGAGCAGGGAGTCCAAATTTCTGCCTTTCCATCTTTTGCTCCTTTCTTCCTCTGTCAGTTTTCATCTTTCTCTCTTCTTCCAATTGGCCCCTACCCTAGAACATCTAAACCTCAGAGCTTCCCACTCAAAGGCTGGCTTTTTACTTGCCTTCTCTTTCCTCAACACAATACAAATTCCCCCTCTGGTCAGCTTCAAGAATTTCAAGACTGAGGTGTGCAGTTATGGTTCCTGTTCCTGAGCATTATGCTAGACATTCCCTAGACCCTCCTTGAATCCCAAACCAGATGCATGCAGTTCCCACTCCTCCCAAAAGGGTTCCCTGACATTCCTTGTGGCTCACACCATACTTTCTTGCTCTAAAAGGAAAATAGGAAGACAGACCCTGACCAAGCACAGCAAATCCGAGTTTCTCCGCACACCATTTTTTTTTCTGGGGCTGGGGTTTGAACTCACGACCTTGCACTTGCTGGGCAAGTGCTTATTTTACTGAGCTATCCTCCAGCCCCCTTCCTCACACCATTTTGTCATGTTAAGCTCACTTCTTCTCCAAAGCAGAATCTTCTTCCTTATTCATGACCTGGGTTTTGTAGGCCAGTGTTAGTATTGAGCATAATTGCCAACACAGGCAGGAGCTGCTTGTTTACTTATTTTAGCTGTTAAACTGACACCTAATTGTACATATTTTGGTGTTCCATGTGATATTTCAGTACATGCATACAGTACATAATGATCATATCAGAGAACTCTTACCTACCCCTTCAAACACTTCTTTTGGTGCAAACAGTCAAAATCCTCTGTTCTACCTATTTTGGAATACGTACTACATGACCATTAAATACCTTCACCTTACTGTGCTGCACACCTCAAAACTTAGTCTCTTTATGTTACGGTAATATAGTACCTACCAGACCAATCCTTTCCCATCCATCCCTCTCCTCTACTTTTCGAATCCCTGGCAACCATTCTACTTCTACTTCTATGATATCAGCTAGAATAGTATCCACATATGAACAAGATCATCTTTTGATGCATAGTGTACTTCACTTATGATAAGGATCTCTCGTTCCTTTCATATTTCTTCAAATGGCCACATTTTGTTTTCATGGTGACATAGTATTTCACCGTGTGCACATAGCACACTTTTTATCTGTTCATCTGTTGATGGGACAGTTTAGCTGAGGAATCACTCATGTGTTGTCATCACTAGATGCTTGTCTGAAAATGGTATGGGCTTTCTATGACCTATACTAACAAGATCAGTGGACAAAAACAAATGATTTTCTTATTTGGTCAGCATGACTGTTTGTATAACATCCTTCTCTGCATTTGTCACATTTCCAGGGTAAATACACCAACATATAGATAATGATGATATATAGATGAGACTTTATGAAAGTATTTCAGGTAAAGGAGATCGTCATTTTATATGTCTGCAATCACCTTTACACGTGAGCTTCTATCAAAGCACAGAAATGGCTCTGAATAGAAAACTCTGGCAGAAAACATAGTTGAGAGAAATAATATTATTTAAATGAGCCTATAATAACAATTAAGACTTAACATAGTGTACAAAAACCCAATGTCAATATTCACTGGTGAGGTTCTCTCTCAAAAGTCTTCTTTAAACAAATAAGGACACTTGTACTTTGTGGATTTCAAAATAGTATTTCTAAATGCAATGCATAAATAGCCCATTTGAACTCCAACGTGCCATTAATCCTACTTACAGTTCTGCATAATTATGATTCCATTCAATTTCATTGTCAGCATCACTTGGGGAGCTCCCAATATTTGCTTCTTTCTACAAAATGGAAGTGTGTGCTAATCTGATAGCAACTCCGCCATAAGTGGATTACTGCTGGCGCATTAGAAAATGGCTCCTGTATATCACGTTAAATGAGTTATTCCCCATATTGGACTGTATAATGAAGTCAAAAGGGTTCTCCAAATTACAGCTTTAACATGGGCTTAATAACAAGGTCCCTCTATGAGTAATTTTACTAATACAGTAGCTTAAATATTGGTTGAATTCTCCATTGCTGATGTTGTTACTGGTGCTGGAGTTAGAACACAAGGCTTTATGTGTGCTAGACAAATGCTCACCCATTGGGCTCAGCCCCAGCTGTGCTTTGTTCTTTTTAATTCTATTGGTTTCAAGATGTAAAAGATGAAGCAGAGAAAAGCACCTATATTTTCTTTACTTCAGCCTAAGCCTGGAACTCCATGAATCCTCAGCGGCCATGATACAGACATAAAGGAAGCTATCAAAGAATCAAAGAACTTCACAACTTTTGTTGTGACCCCACTAGAGCCCTGCCCCATCTCTGGCCAACTCTGCAAGCTTGCTGGCTCCAGGAGTCCTTGTGGGATGAGCTGAGAGCTTGCGTGTAACAACACTGCTGGGCTACTTCTCTCTCAGTCCAGTGCTGCTTGCTGTACTCCCAGGGTGGATGTCACTCCAAGGGCAAGGCCTAACAGACTTCTCCATTTCAGACACTTCTTAGACAACCCAATCTGTGACACATGTTTAAGAGTTTGTCTAGAATTTACTTTTGCTAAAGGGATTCAAACAAGGTAGAAGACAGCAGATAGCAGTGTGTGGTGGTGTACAATGATGACTGTAGCACTCTGGGAGGCTGATGCAGGAGGATCACAAGTTAGAGTGTAGCATGGGCAACTTAGCCACTTAGCCAGCACCTGTCTCAATTGTTTGGTTTTTTTTTCAAACAGGGGATGGGGTTGTAGCTCAGTGTGAAGGCCCTGGGTTCAATGTCTGGTGTGGCCCAAAGCCCCCAAATAAACAAAGGGAGGATGGTATGGTATTGTATAGTATGGTATGGCATTACATGTAAATTATACCATAATGCAAGTGTTCAAAAAATAAATGTGACAGAAAGAGGGACTCATATCAGAGATGATGATTTGGATTACACAGAAGAATTTTGAGAAAAGTGGACAGATTTAAATGTGCTGAGAAAACAGAACTGCCAGGGCTGCCATAAGCTCTCCCCTTAGTGCTTTAGCATCCATGAACTCTCATGGCATCCGCACCCTGTCTTATTCATTGTGACATAATCACATGCCACTTCCCATCTCCAGTGGATTAGGTGGTGCTGCCACCATTGCTGGAAGACCAGATGGATACACAGGCTCACCATAAATACTGGGAAATAAACAAACAGGGAAACAATTGCACATGATCACAGAGGCTAAATATCACTGATTATTCTGGATTACACTAACAGTCACCATAATCATGTAGGACAATACAACTAGCAATTACCTTCACAGAAGAGCTGCTAAAGGCATCAGCACAATAGTAAAGTAAAAACTATCACGGTAGTTGATAGCAAGAGGAGAACAGAAAATAGAATCTGGGACTCAGCCCAAAGTGATAGTTTTGATAGATAGTATACTGGGCCAGGGAGATAGCTTGGTGGTATAAGCACCTGCCTGGGAAATATAAGGTCCAGAGTTCAATCCCCAAGTACAAAAACAGAAGAGCCTAGGCAGTATATTGGGAGAAGGGATAAAAATAAAATACATCAGCCGGGCGTGGTGGCGCATGCCTGTAATCCCAGCACTCCGGAGGCTGAGGCGGGAGGATCAGTGCGAGTTCGAGACCAGCCTGGGCTACCAAAGTGAGCTCAAGGCCAGCCTGAACTGCATAGCGAGACCCTGTCTCAAAAAGACAAAAAAAAATCAATATTTTGAACCATGTGTGTCTACAGTTCAGTCTTAGCAGGTACTACTTGGACTCTGCAGCATGTGTAACAGATAGAAAGATCCAAGGGATGGGAATATGGATCTTGGCTAAACTGTGCATGGGATGTGGGAAATACACTGAAATTCATGAACACACAGCTAGCTCCTTTGCAAAATCTAGAATACTGAAGATCCTTCTCAGAGTCAATGGAAAACACCAGTGAATCTGTGTGCAGCCATCAGGGCATGTGAGCAATGAAAGTATAGTCACGTGCCGCACAGCAACATTTCTGTCAACGATGTAACAGGTAAGATGTGATAAGAATTTGTAAAGGGTTGGAGAGTAAACGTTTTGGGTTTTGCGGGCCACGTGGTCTGTTAGAGCTGCTCAGCTCTGCAATTACAGTGCAACAGCAGCCATAGACAGCTCAAAAAGAATGGGCATGGCTGTGTTTCAATAAAACTTTATTTACAATGACAAGCAGTTCATCTGGGCACAGTACTACTGGCCTGTAATGCCAGCCACTCAGGAGACAGAGAGAAAACAGCACAAATTCAACAACTTAGCCTGGGCGATTTAGCCTAATCCCATGACAAAATAAAAAATGTACAAAAGGGGGACCTGGGGATGTAGCTCCATGTACAGCATCCAAAGCCTAATCTCAGCACTGAAAAATACGGTATTTCAGTTTAAGCTCTGCCTCTGTCGCACCAAATGGTTCCTGCATGGTGTCACAGGGTGAAATGACTGCGGGTACACTAGTTTGAAAGGACACCGCCAATAACAGGAAGTGGGTGTGGCCTTGGTGACCCAGGGCTCAGGCTGCCCAGTTCCGCCCACGGGCTAGCCGCTCACCTTGAAGCATTTCTGGCTATCCAAAACCAAAGGCGGCTCTCCCAGCGGCTGCTGCAGGGAAATGTGCTCGGCATGACAAAAGTGTCTCCAAACAAAATTAGTATTTATCGCAAGCAGCTGCCTTTTTTTTTTTTTTTTCTTAAATGACCCCATTCTTTCATTCTGAGGCACTACAAAGGACCAAAAACGAACTGAGGGCTGCTGCTGCTGCTGGCTTTGGGGAGTTTTTCATGAAAGACAGACTGAGAAAGCTCCCTGAGAAAGCAGACTGGAGGATAGCACTTCTTTGGTTTACAAGTGGGAATTAAATACACAATCTCTCAATAAGACATTTCTCTCTGCAGCAAGTATTTTCTAGGTATTCTAGAAAAGCACAAACATTTCCTAATGCAATGACCTCTACCTGTGCTCTTTGAAAATATATAATAAAACTAAATTTTTCAAAAGCTCGCTTACACTAAATCCCTCATTTTAAAGTTACCTGTTAATTGAAATACGATCACAAAAAGAAAACAACTCTGCCCCTTGCTTCATGTTCATGAATTGTATAAATATAACATATAATCTTGTGGCCCTGCTGTCCCTGCAAAGTTAGTCATGGCCTTGAATTTTAATGACATCAATTCCTTTACTCAGTTTTGACTTTTCTATATAGAATCCTATGGAACACGTTTTCTTTCGCATCTGGTTTCTTTCATTCAGCAACATGCGTGTGAGATTCATCTGTGGTGCTGTCCACAGTCTCTCACCACTATGCAGAAATCTGCCGTAGGAATATACCATAATTTATCCAGTGAACTCTGAAAGGCACTGGGAATGTTGCCAGTTTGGAGCTGCTATCAAGAAAAGGGTAGAGCACGTTCGTTCTCTAAATGCTAAGAAATTTATCTAAGTTTCTAAGTAACAGGGCACACAATATCAAGTACAGAATCTGTATTCTGTGCCTGATATGTGCACACAGGCACGCAGCAGATAAGCAAACCCAAGAGAGGACACGAATGCTTCTGTCATCCTACATAATGATTGAGATGGCCCTGATTTTAAATCAGTAACAGTAGAGCATGTCTGTAATACGAGTACTCTGGGAGGATGAGGCAAAAGAGATTGCAATTTTGATCCCAGGCAACTTAACCAGACCCTCTCTCAAAATAAAAAGTGAAAAAGGGCTGGGGATGTAGCTCAATATGAAGGCCATGGATTCATCCCTAGTATTGCTAAATAAGAGGGAAAAATCGTCAGATGAACAGCTTCCAAATCTTTACACTTGGGAGCTCAGTCTTCAGTGAGATGGCACAGTGAACATGATTCTGGCCGAGTTTGACTCCAGGCTCCACCTGTTGCTTGCGAAGGTCGTTCTCCACCTAGAGTTCAGCCACCTAGTAAGGGATGGGCGGGGCCAGGTGGAGTTCACGGCCTTCTGCAGCTGAAAAATTGTCTCGAAGAAAACCACAATCTTCCCTGCCAGCACCGAGTCCCTAAACCCAAATTCTTGCTGTTATTTGATCTTCTAGTTGGCTCAGCAGAGATGAGGCACAGTTATTCACCATTTCCCATGTATTAACTCTCTGGTTTCTTACATGCAATTATTAAATCACCCTTCAGCCTTCTTTTCTTCAAGTTGAATAATTGCAGCTCTTTTCTTCTTTCTCTTGTTGGCTCTGCTGCAAGCCTTTGTGACTTGCCTGGAAATTTTTTCTAATTCTCTACATGCTTCTAGAAACTGAGAGCCCCACCAAGATAGGGTGTTTTAGAGTGTTGACCAGAATCAGTTAAGTAGATAGAAGCACAGGGCATGAATTATCACCTCCAGAGCCTTCCTCGGAGTCACTGGGGAGCTCCTGAAAGCCACAAAAGCCCTGCTCCTTGCAGACCCCTCTGATCTGTATTGTGTCAAGACTTTCCATGACCCTTATGCACACTCAAGTGTGCCTGGAGAGGAAAAGATGCTCTGGTTAAGCCCCAAAGTCCTAGACTAGAATCCTAGGGTTGGTGTGGCAATGACCATAGATCGAGTGGCTTGAACCACCAGCAATGAGTTCTCTCCAATCTCCCAGGACTAGAAGTTTCCAGTCAGTTTTCCTGGGCTGAAGCAAAGGAGCACTTTGGAGGCTCCAAGAAAGAGGCCATTTCCTTGCCCGTTTAAGCTTCTAATGGCCACCTCTCAAAGCCCTTCTAGTCACTGTCTCTCTTATCTCTGCCTGCGTCCTCATCTCTCCTTCTGTTTCCCTCTTAGAAAGGAGCCTTGTGGTGATCCTTAGCCCACCTGCAGGGTCTAACCTCATCTACCCACCTGAAGAGCCCTCGCTTAGTCACATCTGCAAAAAAGGCTCCTTTGCTATTTTAAATATAAGGTGACACATTCCCAGGTTCTAAGGAGTATGGCCTGGACATGAGAGAAGAGGGAGGTATTAACAGATCTCAGATGAGGCCCAAGAAAAATAGAATAGAGTGACACAATACTGATTAGCCAATATTGCTTATCAAAGGTCGCCTTTTTCGTGTGCGCAAAACTGCAGTTTGAACCCATGGATTCATTCATAGTCAAGTGGTCTACCACTGACCCACACCTCCAAGCCAGTGATCGTTTACATATGTCATCTTTTATCCTGCAAATTCAGTGCAATGAAATCAAATCAAAGCATAGAAAGTTTCTGCATAGCAAAGAACTTTTTACCTTAACACAGAATAACAAAGGGTCCTGGTTTGAAGCCCAGGAAGCCTGGACTCTCTTTCCTCTTAGAATCATAGCATGTTAGACTCGGAGGAAACCTTGGTATTAAACAGTTTAGACGTCAGTGCTGTAAAAAGAGACAGATATGTGGGCAGACAGATGCTCTCCAACAGCAGAAACTAGGCTCTGAGCCTGGGATAAGCGCTGCACAATAGTGCCCTTTGAAATGTTTTAGTAAACCCAAGGTTTGTTTTACTCCTCAGAGTGCTAATTGATCTTCTGATAATTACACGTTAGTGAACACTGAAATTGCCCAAATTCATTATTTCAACAAGCATTTATGGAGCACCTATTGTGCAGTGCCTGGTGCTAGGATACACAAACGTACAGAATTCCTGGCTCTTCTGTCATCTGCACTTTAATGAGGCAGACAAACTAGGAAGCAAGGGTACAGTGTGGAAAATGCTCTGATCAGAACTAGCTCACCACTTCATGAATTCAGCCATAATCGCTTCTTTCCAGGTGCTGGAAAGTGGAAGAAAGCCAGGAGGCAAAAAGAGAGGGCCTGCGTGCACCGATGACTCAGGAGCTGTGGATATCACGGCGAAGCTGAAGCAAGGGAAGCACGTTTTACTGCAGGGGTGAAAGGCCCGATGTTCACCGGAGCTGCTGCTTAAGTCTTTGCTTGGGCAGAAGCACCCTGCTGCGCATGTTCTCTTGGAAATGACGCACAACTGTCCCTCCTTTTCAGCATTAAGCACTCGTGCCTTTGCGTCTTTTTGTCGTTCTCCCCGCACCTCCCCAGCCACCACTGCACCGCTCTGCTTGCTCCCTTCTCTCACGTGCATAACTGCTCAGGACTACAGCCATGATGTGCTGGTGAATGGCTAACAACTGGCTGGTGGGAGGGAGGGCATTTGCTCTGCGGGCTTTGCTTTTCCACATGAAAATACTCCCACTATGGTTAAATTAATCTTAAGCCACCAATGTGATGTCATTGAACTTGCGGTTGGGGACAGCTGGCACAATTGGGGCAGGAGCCAGTGTATAGCAGCAAACCATGGGCCAGTTGGAAGCATTCCATAGCCCTACCTGGCAAACTTCAAAGACCTTCACAGACAGAGGCTTCCCAAAAGGCCCTGGTGTGACCATTTTCAGATCTAAGCCCTCCAAGTCTAGTGGTATCAGGGCTCTTCCCTGGGCATTCCTGCCACACTCAATTCTCTCTCCTCTTTGTGCCATGCCCTGACAGCAGCACCATGCATCTTGAACTCACATGGGATTTCTTGTTTTGAAAATATGTGCACCTTCCCTCTGGCTTCTGTCATCATCCTTTTTGTACCCTTAAGAGCAGACATGTATACAGAGAGGGCTCAATATCACCTGCATTGAGTCTCCTCTGAAATAATCCCAACAACTGCCGAACCGGGTTGTGTTCCAAGATTTCTCATTCACTTGTTCTAAAACACAAGGAACTCTAATGTTACACACACATCCAGTTCTCAGCAAGTATGGGATACTAGCTTTGGGATATAATTTACACACATTAAACCTCACCCCTTTGAAAGTACACAATTTGATGAAATCTCATAATTATATGCATTTGTATAATGAGCACAATCAAGACACAAAACAGCTTCCCCACTTACAAGGTGTCCTAGTACCTTTCTGCAGCTCATTTCCACACCCAGTTCCTGGCAGTCACTCCCTTACTTTGTGTTGCTCTAAGTTTGGCTTCTTTAGGTTATCATACAAATGAGATCATGCAGTACCTCTGTGTTTGTATTTTCACTTAGCCCAGTGTTTGAATTCTCCATGTGTTTGTGTATATCCATATGCCTATTCTTTTCACTGCTGCATAATATTCCATAATATGCCTATACCATGTGGTCCTTAAGGCATTCAGCAGCTGAAAGATATTGGTTCTTTTCCATGTTGTGGCTGTTATGAATAATATCCTTATGAACACTTCCTTTCAAATCTTTGTATGAACTGATTTGGTACTTTTGGTACCATTTATAGAGTTCTTTAAATATCTGACACAATAATAAATGCATTACAATTATAAAGTCCATTAATGTGAACATCAGCCTCTAAGGGATACTGTTCTTCCATAAGAAAAGCCCTGAAGTTGCACAAGTTTACACAGTTAAGGAGTGAAGGAGTCAAGATTTGCACCTTGCTAATCCATAGGGTTGTCATGGGGATTAGATGAGTTAATACATACAATGTGCTTAGAATAGCAAGTGTTCAATAAATGTCAGCTATTATAACCAAGCTCGTTCCCACACATGAGTGTACCACCCACAGAGCATCCAAGCGTGCTTGAAAGCAAGGATGAAGGGCTCCTGAAATAGATGGCTACTGCGCCTCACCACCCCATGCCTGTTGACTCGCTCATCTCTCTTCTTCCGCGTGGTCCTCTGTACCAGCCACAGGGCAAAAAAGAAACCCATGTTTTATCACCTCGGCAGCTGACATCACAAATCGAGTGTCACTTGGTGTTAACATGCAAACTGAGAAAGATATTTCAGAGAGAGTTGAAAGAAAATCTTATCAGTTGGTCAGATGGATTTTATAGCCAGAATTTTAGAAGAAAACCAAAATAATTCTTATCACAGATGATCCCCCCATTTTTACACTCTCCACTTCCCTTGATTTATTTCAGTTTCACAGACTTGAGAATAGCACACAGGCAATGTCACATAACCCCTATTGGGAAGAGTAAAAGATGACTGTCATTTCAAACGTACGGGAATTTGTAACTTTGGTATAATAAAAGATTTAGCCTTAAAAAATGGTTCCCATGTGGAGCCTAATCAAGAAAAGGGCCCACTACCACCTCAAATAGGTATGCTTTTCCTTTTGCCTTTAAAGACAGTCACAGAACATGACCTCTTATGAAAACCTTGGAGGGTAGATATGCACTATTCTTCCAACTCCTTGGTGCTGGGAATTAAACTCAGGGCCTGGTTCATGCTGGCCAGGCCCTTTACCACTGGCACTGCTACCCTTTTGGTTACCCAGGTAACTATTCTGGGCAGCTGTGAGTTTTTTTTTTTTTAACTCCCTGGTTATGAGACCTAAATGTCAATTCCTCTACATATTTTTATTTATAGTCATATAGTCTACATTTAAAATCATTCAGATACAAATTCAGCTTATAATCATCTAGTATTAGTAGTCTGGCTCTCAACAATGGCTTCTGGCAATCATGCTAAATACCACAGATTGAAACAGCCACAGGTGCTGTGTTTTCAGTGTGACTTTCCAGATCCTTATCATACTTTGTCAAAGAAGCAAAGTACAGTTTTGGCTCTTGGTCTTCTAATTAATTTACAAAGTGAAAGAAAAAAAAACTCTGCACAGATTCAATCAGCAAATGTAATAAACGCAGATTGCAATACAAAACTCGCAACAGAGATAAAGGACATGAGTGAAAAAAGTGAGCACGGGCTTCTCATTTGGAAGTCCTGAGCAACTGTAGGTGAGTCTGTTTCTACCACTTTTCCAGGCATGGGGCTGGGAACAGGGGAACCAGCAGTCAAGTTCGCCTGGCTTAACACAGCACAGGGTTGTGAATGTGTACATGTGTGCATGCATGCATCTTTATGTCAGTGTGTATATGCCTGTGGTAGATGAAGTCTTGGAAAAATTGGATGGCAAAAACTACAAAGTCTATGAAGTGGTCTTGTTATATAGAAGCTAAAAGAGCCAGTGCGACACTTGTCTCTCACTTGTGACTTCTTTCTTGGGCTCAAGGCAGCTGAGGCCCAGGTGGGATGTAAGGGAAGCAGAGGGGAGGCACCAGCAGCTCCCTTTCTGTCCCTGGGTCACTTGATTGAGCATGTGATAGTCAGGTGCACTCACCAGGAACCTACTGCAGCTGGGCTGTTTCTTCCCATGGAGACAGCATAACATTGAAGTTTTGGCCTTGGCAGTGTTGTCAAAATCAATGCAAAGTTTCTGCTTTAAATTGCAGCCACTATTTTCCTGACCTAATGTGTGAGTAACACGACCGACAGCTGGATTTTGGAACTGGGCTGATTTGTATCTACAGATTCAGCATATGAAGGGTGGAAAATATTCAAAAATTATGCTGAACATGCACAGACCATTCTTTTGTTTCTGTTAGTCCCTCAACAGTGAAGTCTAACAACCATTCCCACAGTACTTACATTGTGTTAGGTGTGAGGTATTAAAGGTGGTTTAAAGTACACAGAAGGACATGCTTAGGTGACAGCAAGTGCTTCACCATGCTCCATCAGGGACTTAGGGACTTGTTTAATATCTGAAGGTATCATGGGATAAGTCCCGCCAAATACTGAGCAATGACTGGACATGGTACAGCCCATGAAAACAATTCAATGAGAAAAGTACTCTGAATACCATTCTCCCCAAAGAAAAATCTCTTTCACTTCTGATTTATTTTTTAAATTTTTTAAAACTTTTATTTATTTATTTTTTTCTTGTTTCAGAACCTTTGTTTGTTTATTCACTCATTTTTATGGCTGGCTCAGCCTGCCCCGAGGGCAGGGTTGGCGCAGCATGTGGTGCCAGGGATTGAACCGTGGTCCCTGAAGCTGCCCAAGCTTTCCCAAGCAGGCACTTTAGACCACTGAGCCATCCTGCTGGGCCCTTCACTTCTGATTTAGTTTGTGGAAATATACTTTAAATTAGCACAATCAGCTCCTGGTGCCAGTATGCCCTTGTAACACCAACACTCTAGGACAGTGGTGGCAAACCTATGGCACGAGTGTCACAGCTAGGTATTTATAGCATTGAAAGTTCTAAAAGGGTCACTGCTCTAGGAGGCTGATACAGGAGGGTGGCTGACTCCTGCCCAGGAAACTCAGTGAAAGCCTGTGCAGTTCTACTGATAGCCCACTACTACTATGGACTATTGGAATATGTATATATATACTTTCTCTTGGTTCAATGAGAAGAAAGATTTGTACTAATAGTGTTTAGATAAGATATCATGTCTGCATCTTGTACTCTGAACAACTACAATGAAGACAACATTATGCATTGTGTTAATTATTGTGGTTGTCCTACTAATATGTTTTGTAATTATCTCATGTTATTTCCTTCTCATTAAAATGATTTTTTTAAAAAAAGGGATAGGGATATAGATTAGTATAAAGACCTTGGATTCAATCCCTAGCACCAAGAAATTTATAAAAAATCACAGAAAGCAAACAGAAAATCATAGAAGGTAATATGGTTCTTAACATAATCTCCTGTCCCCTGTGCCAATACGTATTGTGTATCTTCTTTGGGCAGTGAACCATTTTTGAGAACAGTAAATTTCTCTGTTCTGCCTTGATGATAAAGGATCTTGCCCATTTTTGCACATTATATAATTAATTTCCTAGCACATCCTTGAGGGCCAATCCTTGAAATATAAGCAACAGAAGACAGATAATTTCACACAGTCCTAGTTCATTTCATTTCTAGGTAAGAACAAATGTCCTGTTGTGATGTTTTGTATAAAGGTGCCTCCCCAAAGCCTCATGCAGGCATGGGGTGGCTTCTGGAGTTTGTCATTGATTATTGTGGGTGTGGATGCTGTACCGTCCCTGGGGCAGGTAATTAATATTACAATGTAAGGAGGGAGGACAGGCTAGCTGGCTGCCTGAGCTGCTGCCACTCCCTTTGCTCTCTGCTCTTTGCCGTTGCCATGAATGGCTGCTCTGTACCACCCTGCTTTGGAGCCACCTGAGTATGGACTAAAACCTCCACCAACTGTGAGCAAAATGAACCTTTCATTCCTTCATTTTGAGTGTTGGGTATTTGTTCCAGCAAAAGGGGAACAGTAACTGAGACACCTGCCTATGCGCTACAGCCACTGGAAGTCACAGATTACTGAGCTCTGCTGTAGACGCCGAGGCCACAGTGACTGTTTCTGTCTTTTTCCCAGGCGAACGGGAACTCATGAAGCCAGTGCAGAAGGCTTGGAAAGAAGACAGTCGGACTTAATGGAAACTTTGCTTGAAGACACCAGGGATTCAGCCCCGGAGAAAACCACAAAAGCTGGAACACGACAAGCAAACACAAGCTGGTACTAGTCACTCAGATGCCAAACTGGCAATTGTGTGAGCTTTTGCTATGCTGGCCACGTCTGAGTATTCATTATGAGAAAGGTTGTCCTTGCTCCCTCCTGAGTGAATGCAGCTTTTGAACACGCTTTCTACTTGCATTTGGTCCCGGCACTCCTAGGTTATTTTAACCACGATGTCCTAATGGGAAATTCACTCACTTTTTCCCAGAGAAAGAGCTGCCTTGTGATAATTACAGCGGGTTTCAAAACTCCAGGATATGTGGCCTCTTAAAAGGAAAGGGACGAGGTCTTTGGCAAAACAACAAAGAAATAATTTCCCTTTGGTCCATCCTCATCGCTTTTCAAGTTTCCAGCAAGACGCTGAAAGAAACCAGAGAGTAATTCCCATGTTGCAGTTCCATATGTGATAGCCCAGTCAGCATTTTTATCACACCAACTTTTTATGGTATCTTATTTTATTTTATCCAAAACATAATAAATGATAGAAGGTGGTGACCCATGTCTTTCTGGAAAGCAGTAAGAGATTAATGATGACAAAAAGAATAGTCACTATAAATTGGACATATAGAAGTCCCATGTGGGGGGTTTATGCTCCTCATCCCAGCACTCTGGGAGCCTGAGGCAGGAGGATCCCCAGTGCAAGCCATGCCTGGGAAGCCTGGCCGCGTCACCCACATGGATGACACAGCAGCTTGACAGAAAAGGCAAACAGGAATATCAGAGGACACAGTCAGAAATGGGAGCTTACAGAAACTTTGGAAGTATGGGATGTTAACTTAGTGCTCACAAGAGCAAAAGGCATCCAGTTCTGTCACAAACACAACCCGCGGCCTGGAACAATCACCTCCACATCACTAAATCATCTTTAGATCCTGCCCCTCCTCCCTTTCTGCAGTACTGGCGACTGAACTCAGAGCCTCACACTGAGCCCCAACTTCTGTCAATTTTTTTTTTGCCAAGTTGCCTAAGACAGGTTCAAACTTGAGATCCACAGTGCTAGGATTACAGGTGTGTCTCATACTACCCGGCTGTATCCTGTTTCTGAGCAACTAAATTCAACTACAGAACTTTGAACTCCAATCGGAAACAAGGCTTGGTTTTTTCTTCCATTTTCTTTATTTTCCATAACTCTGCTAATAGAACATGAATTAGATATGTAAATCAGCTTTCAGTCAAAGCCAAATGTAAGATCTTAGTCATCTTTTCTTAGATAAAACTGTCTGTTGTTAGTTATTATCCAGCCTACTTCAGAAAGATTAACTTTTAAAATGTGATGGTTGCATAAGAGTTTTCCTTTACCCCTTGGGTCAAATGAGGGAAAATTCCATGGCACAGAAAGCAATGTATGCTGTTTCCACAAAAAAGATTCTGTTTCCCCCAAGTTTGGCAATAGCATTCTTGGACGACTAGTATCTTTCCTTTCTTACACTTATTCAATAAAGCAATTCACTGCGTGGCTCCCAGAGGCAGCAATTCCTGATGTGCATATAACATAATCCACATTTTTCCCCTTTCTGAGACCCTGGGGCATTTCTTAATTCTAAGGACATGCCAAAGTGGTCAACAGTGTACACGAGTAAAGTGCACCGTATGCATACTTATCCTGAGAAGCTATGGAATGTTCAACAGGCATGTTCTACTCTCGGAGCAAAAGCCATCACTCTTAGGTGGCCACCAACTTGTGAATGGACAAACTCAGTGTGATACATACATTTCCACACAGTGGGATACTGGGCTATAGAAAGGAGTAACTTACACATCCATTCTCTAATGCAGATAAGCCTCAGAAACATTATGATAAATACACACACACACACAATAAAACTGCGGAGTGTGATTGTGTTCATCTATAATTGCAGCACCTGGGAGGCTGAGGCAGGAGGACATTTTCAGAAGTGTTAGAAAAAATGTCATAGAGAGGGGCCCGGCAGGATGGCTCAGTGGTGTAAAGCACCTGCTTAGGAAAGCTTAGGCAGCTGCAGGGACCACGGTTCGATCCCCAGCACCACATGCTGCACCAGCCCTGCCCTGAGGGCAGGCTGAGCCGGCCATAAAAATAAATAAAACAAAAGTTCTGAAACAAGAAAAATAAATAAGTAAATAAAAATTCTTTTAAAAATGTCATAGAGAGTTCCAGTATCTTTCCTAGAGGTCCTGCTTGCGTTTTGTCATATATAACTATATATTATTTATCAAAACTAAAGCGTTAGCTTGCTGTGGTGGCACATCCTGTACCCCGAGAACTTTGAGAGGCTAAGCAGAAGGATCTGAATTTCAAGTTCAAGGCCACTCTGGGAAGCTCAGTGACTTACAAAGACCTTGTCTCAAAAGAAAAAAGTAAGAAAAAATCTGGGGATGTAGTTCAGTGCTGAATACTCTGAATTTAACTCTCAATTATAAACTAAACAATTAACTTGATGCTATTACTATGTTCAGGACTCATTTATACTGCACCAGTTACCCATTAATGCTCTTTTTCCATGGTAAGATCTTATACCATAGTATACGGTCATATCGCCCTAGATTCCTTCAATCTGTGATAATTCCTCAGTCTTTCCATTCTGGCCTTTTTTGAAGAGTACTGGTCATGCGCTGTAGAGTAAACCTTCAATGTGGGTTTGTTTACCCATGAATCTGGGAAGGTTCTTTACTCCTAGGAACCAAACCTGAGTAGTGACGCGGTGTCCTTTACAATGACAGTGTTGGGGCTGATTGGCATGACATGTATTAGTGTGACATTACCCTTGATCCCTTGGCTGTGGGAGCATCTGCCATGATTCTCACTAACAAATCAAATTCAATATTCACTTTCATAGGCTTAATTCATTGATGCAGTGTTTGCCTTGTGCCTGAGATAATGCCAGGCTCTAGTTAACACTGACCAGCACTCCTGCTTGTACTAAATCTAGACCATCTGTATAGCCTTTTATCTACCCTGATTGTGACCTCATAAGATTCTTTGGGGACAGTTTCCCCAGAAGATGTGGACAGTAGCATGGTTGGAAAGGCAAAGAGAAATAGGGCCACTGCTCTTCAAGGGCCTCAAAGTCTGGAGGGCACAAAAACACATGAGTAACTTATAAAGCAGTCTTAGACATCCAGAGGAGGCACCAAGAGTTGCACATTAGCACAGAACACAGAAAGTTCTTTGTATAGCACCAAGCTAGTGTGTGAAATGAGCAGTGGCTCCTGATATCCTTGCCAGAGTGAAAGGCAGATATAGAGGTTAGGAAGTCTAGTTATTTCTCTTTGTATGGTAGTTACCCTTCATTTTTGGAAAACAAGTTCATCAAGAGCCACTAGGTTTCCTTATAGATGTAATCAACCAACATGGAAGAACTCATGGTAGGCAAGACACTGTGGAGTTTGATGTTTTGTCTGTTGCATTTCCTTTGTCTATGGAAAATCCATCTAGCGCAACAGGGGTCCTGGGGCTGAGCCACAGCATGAGACCATACTCTAATTCCACCTGATCCATGAAGGACAGTTCCCCGGCCCTCAATGGATGCCTGAAACCACAGATAGCACCAAGATACAGGATTTAACACCCTACCACCTTAACTCAGTACTTGTCAATCACCATGCTCTTAACTTTCACTGTCTGAAGTACAACAGCAATACTGGCACAGATCTTTTTACTTCACAAACTCATGACAGGAGATTTGTTCTTATCATAGAGCTTAGCAACCTCCACATAGAATTATTTTTCTTTCCTTATGAAACTGAGAACTTTCACCACTTCACTTAAAATCAGCATTTCTCGTTGGCAGATCCAAACTGTCGACATCCCTATTCATGCGTCTTTGGGTCAATATCAAGTAAAATTAGTGTTCCTAAAACACAATCAGGGTGACACTAAGAAAGCTATTATGTGATTAAGACCGGGTGGGTAGTGCATATTGTGGGGATACACTGGAAAGGAGCAAATTCTCATCCCAGCTGAGATGGAGCAGGGCAATACAAGAGTTTATCAGGTTAGTCAGAGTAAGAACAATTTAGAATGTATTATTTCTGGAATTTGCACTTAATATTTTCAGACTGAGATTAATTGCAGGTAACTGTGAATAAAAGTGGATTCCTATACAATATGTTACTTCTGGGCGTACCACAGGTACCATCAGAAAGATTCTAAGAAAAAAAGAGTAAATTTGGACTTTCCAGGCCAGTTAGAAAGTATGGTGACCTAGACTGGAGTGCGGAAGACAGGAGGACTAGTAGCTATGAGAGTGACGAACTCAAAGACAAGAACATGAGTTGACCCTGGTGGGTTTGTAGAGTACTCAGAAGAGGCAAAGATAGACTAGAAACATTTAGGGGTGAACAGAGGAGGAAGAACCTCTGAGAGGAAGCCAATCAGTGAGGAACAGGTTAAAGAGTGAAAAGGAAGGAAAGACATTAAAAGAGAGACCATGAATGAGAAGTAACCGCAACTGAACATGATCTTGGAGGAGGGCAGCACAAATCCAGCAGCAGGTGTCCAAAGCCAGCGCCCCTCAACTTTCATGACTCAGAGTGAGCGCACTCTCCCATCTCTTTTGCGACAACCTAGTCTTGCCCTGGTGAGGGTGTTGGTGGCCTCTGAGAGGTGAATGGAAATGTGTTGCTGGAGACAGATGCCTGGGGTGCTCTTTGCAAGTGTGACAAAGGAAGAAAGGGCTCGACCCATTCCCGGGGGGGGGGGCGGCGGGGAAGACTACGTTCTGCAAGATCTCAGCATGGGCAGATGTTTCACCTGCTCTTCACTGAAGAACACGAAGTCAAGGAGCCCAAGTGTTCCCCGCTGTTTCCCACTAGCCATGACACAAGGGGCAGTTTGCACACAAGCAGCAATCTTCCAAAAGGGACAGAGTGGGCTGGAGTCACAGGCTCAGGTGCCAGCATAGCCTCCTTCCCTTCGCAGTTAGAGAATCTCAGGAAAGGGCAATCATGTCCCTCCCTGTTTTCTGATTGTGTGAGGGAGGGTCTTGCTACACAGCTCAGGCTGGCCTTCAGTTATGCAGCCCCAGGCTTGCCTCAGCCTCACAGCGATGCTTCTGCCTCAGTGTCCCAAGTGTTAGGATTATAAATGTGTTTTCTGGTTCTTTTTCATCTTAATTAATTAATTAATTTGATATGGGTCTTGCTACACAGTATCGACTCAGTGATCCTCCTGTCTCAGCCTCCCTAGCACTGGGATTACAGGCATGGGCCACCATGCCCTCAGTACCGGGCATCAAACTCACGTTCTTGTGCTTGCCTGAGACACTTAGACCATTGTGCTATGTCCCTAGCCCCTGTGATTTCTGGTTCTTAAATGAAGGAAGACAGTGTTTTCTTTGAAGGAGCAAGAAAATGTTTTGGAACGAGGAAGAACTGGTGGGTGTATCACACTTCAAATGTACTAAGAATCTCTGAATTGTTCACCTTCACTTGGTTCATCTTCCGTCATGTGAACTCAATCTCAATTTTTTAAAAAGGATGACTGTATCGACCTCATAGGCAGTCTTTGGGTTAAATGGGCCAATTAGAATGAAGTGAGCCATACATTAAGCTCTTCAGTGATACTGATTACAATTATGTCAGAGTCCAGCTGCTTCATGCCATTAAGTGCCCTGAAACTGTGCTCAAGGGATCAAGGCAACTCAAGTGCGTCAATTCTTCCCTAATGAATGATTGAAAACCAAACATTTATGTTTAAAATGCATTTCCTTTCAGAAAACGTCTGACGTGACCCTGTCCCTCACATTTCCCATCACTGAAATAGCAAGTTCTCAATGCATTAAACTTTAAAAATTAAATACACCATTAAAAAAGACTAGGCTGCTTTCAATGACAAAACCCACTATGCCATCTTTTCTTATCCTGAGCAACAACACGTGAGCATATCTAATAGTACATAATTGTGCAAAAAGACACATTTAGACTTGAACTGCCAGCAGTGTACAATGGATATATTAATACTGCTTTTATTAAGAAAGTAAAAATTTAGGAAAGACAGGAGGAAGTCAAAACTGTTGTTTTAACAGTTTGTAAACAAAGACAAAGCTTTCTGTCTGACGATAAGATGAAACATTTTTTTTTAATTTAAAGCAGCTGAGCTTATGGAGAATAATCAAAGAGTACATGTTGGGGAAAATGAACACAGTACATGGTGTATTCCTTGGTAATTAGATGCCAAAGACACGCACAAGGCACTGAGTTCACCCATCACATTCTGCAGGGTTCTGGAGACTGCAGAGTTGGACAGTAGCTGGAGGTCACCTGCAATGCTGGTACAGAGAAGGAATGACAAGTGTGCACCCTCCAAAGGGGCACAGGTGTGGCAGCACCAAGAGTGCACACACTGTAGAGAGCCTCACATGCACGTAACTGTGGGCTGAACTGCGTCCCCCAAGATGTGTTTGGATGTCAGCCCCCCAGTAAATAAAAATGTAACCTTCCTTGGAGATACTGGAGTGACGTCACAGATGTTATTAAGATGAGCCACACTGGATTCAGTGAGGATTAGGGGGACCAGGCTGCTTGTAGGAAACGTAGATACATAAGACAGATACAGGGCAAATGTGGTGTAAAGATAGAATTGAAGCCAGTAGTCTCCCAGCAAGGGCTCCCAAAGACCTTTAACAACATAAAAGGGAGGAAGAATGGAACAAAGCTTGTTTCCAAGCCATCAGAGGGGATCTCGCTGACTCCTATGCCTTGGACTTCCAGCCTCTGCAACGGCAGTGTGTCCATTTCTGCTGTTGGGCCGGCCCAATTTGTTCTAGCCACCTTGGGAAACTGATACATGTGCCATGTCGGTTTCCTTCCTCAAGAGCTGTTGCCCTGGCTTGCCTTGAACTCATGGCAATCCTCCTGCCTCAGCCTCCTTGTACAACCTGGAGTCAAACGTTTTGACTCTTGTACATGACAGCTGTGTGCCCTGTAGCCAGTCAACAAGTCTTGGGTTGCATACTGTATCCTTGTGTTTCAGTGGGGAGAATAAGAGGATCTACCTCACATGGTCGCTGTCAACATTGAATGAAGGCAAACTGAGGATGGTGGCCTTAATCCCACTGATGTTAGGTACCTGTATATCTACACAACTGGCCTCTCTTCTACATTACATTACCCACTTTTTAATATGTTATTTCTAATATTTTAATATTTTGAAAAAGGTAGACTCCATTATGCCTATATTTCAATAATAATCACTGATGTGCAATAAAATCAACCCTTTTTCCTTTTGGGGGGCAGTTATTGTTGCTGAGGATGGAACCAGGGACGTGTGAATGCCTAGCAATGCTCTGCCACGGAGCTACCTGCACCTCCACCTCCTCGATCTGTTGGTTCTCATTGTTACTAGAATCGCCCAACAACAGAAAGGCAAAAATAACGTGGGTGCCTCTGAGTACAGGGCATCAGCATCCACCTTAGAAGCTGGCAGCTGGCTGCATGGAGAAGAGTCAAACAGAGTCAAGGCCGAAGGAAACAAGGCCCAAGCCAATGGAGCTAGGAGAAGGCAAAAGGATAACTGAGTGAGGGGCACTCGTGGGACTGCCAAGGACACATAAATTATCAACAGATGCAGGAAACCGCCAGGAAAGGGCTCTCTAGCACTATCGAGAGTAGTGAAACCTTCAAGACAGAAAGCAGACTTGTCCTTGCCAGTGGGTGGGCAGCAAGAGATTGCTCTGTGGGTAAGGACATTCCATTTGGGGAAATATCTTAGAACTCGACAGTAGTAGTGTTTGCACAATACTGGATCAATCCCTGTAAAACATACTGCCGTAAAGAAAGATAAACCTGAGTCATTTGCAGGAACATGGGTATACCTTAAGACATCATGTTAAGTGAGACAAATCAGCCACTCAGGCTTACACATCTCTTGGTTTCACTTATAATGAGAAACCAAAAGCATAAATAAAGAGCAAAATGAATTGCAGATGATAGGAAGTAGGGAGATGTTTTCTCATATGGGGAGGGACTCAAGTGATGTGAAAGGGAGGAAAAGGTGGGGGAAAAACGATGAAGATGTGTTCTGTGCATGCACCAGCACCACGCAAGGAATGCGACCGCCAAGTACTGCAAACATGGACTAATAAAAAAATAAATAAATGGCTACACGGGTAAGTTTTAGGTTACATATGTTTCACCACAATCAAAAATAAATTAAAAGAACAAAAGCAAGGGAAATCCCATAAGAACGCCATGGTGAGTTGCATGATAAATGAAAGAAGAGCACTATTGGTAATCCTTCTGCGACAAGGAGGAGAAGCTGAGACAGGCATCTCAGGCAACTCTTCCTTAACCAAAGATGAGAAAGAAGCCACCTGCAACAGATGCCAGCCATCCTCAAAGTCCAACATAGCCAGGAGCCCTAGCCTGGGTTCTCACTGTCTGTAAACCATCTATGACATGGCCTCAGAAGTCATGGATATACTGCTGCTGCTTGGTTATTCATCAAGGGAGACATAGAGGTGAGTATCCAAGATGTCAACATTGTTGTCCTCAAAATTTTAAGACTACCATTTAACATCTCGTGTAGAAAGAATTGGGGTGAAACTAGTAGTATAGCATTTAATCTACACCAAATGTTCTCTGACGAATGCTCAGATGAGTCCCAACCTCCTGGCAGAACAGGCCACCAAGGATAGACACCAAAAGCCCTGACTCGGTAGATTACATTATGGGGACTTTATGCAGGGGCTGTGTGTGCAGGAGAGACCCAGCCAGATGACCTAAGGAATCTTCTGCAAGCCTGAGTAAAAGAATATTCACCTAGAATTGCTGAGGACAGTGCACATGAGAAGACTGCTTCCCAGGCAGAATCGTGTCTTCTGAATACAGTGCTACTTGTGCCACATGCATGTGCCTCTGGTCTGGCTATGTGTGAAGTGACATCATGCACACCATGGTTCTGGGTCACCCCTGCATTGCTAGACAAGCCATTGTGACAATCAGAGCGCAGTTTGGATTTCATGTGAGTGCCCAGACAAGACTGTTTCTTCGATCATGAGGTCCCTGGCTGTGTATTTCAGGGGCATTCTTGGGCTTGGGTCACGAGGCTGGAGAGGACACTTCCTTAGCCATTTCCTCCCACCGAGAACTCCTCTGATGCTCCCAGGCAGTTAAGGAAGCCCACGAACTGGAAATGCAAGTGGCAGGGGCCTTCTGGCCCAATAAGGCCCTCTGTCCATCCAAGAGTGATGCCTCCTTAAGGACACAGAAAAGCAACGGTGCTGTGTGACTAAGGAAGTGTAATGGGGATCCAAGGTCCTTGAAAATGTCAACCATGCTCTGACAAAAAGCTCCCCGGGCGAATAAACTGGGTCAAGCCTCTGGCCTACACAGGTTTCTTAGGAGGCCCAAATAAAGCAAGAACGAGAGAAATGTGGTGGGGTGTGGGCAATACATCTAGTGAACTTTTTTTTTTGTGGGACCAGGGTTCGAACTCACGACCTTGCACTTGCCCAGCAGGCACTTGTGCCTCGGAGCTATCTCCCCAGTCCCTCTAGTGAACGTTTAAACTTAAAAAAAAAATACAAAAATGACACACTGCCATTCACCCCATCAAAGGACTGTCCGTGCCTTCAAACATACTTCATTCTTTATGGATGTCGAGTGCCATCCACTGGAGGCACGAGTGTGACTTTGCTCACCTTATTCGTTTCCTGTGACACTGTGTAAATTCTGCCTATTCTTCAAAATGAAAATGACTGTGTTTTGAATCTAATTGGGACATTGAACCAGCCACAACAGCACAACTAGTGACACACAGGAAAGAGGACTTCCAGGATTGCTTCAGAAAGTGGCAAGAATGCTGGGATAAGCATATTGAAAGCAAGCAGGACGATTCTGAGGGAGATTTATGGCAATGTGTATTTTAGTGGGATAAATGCTGAATACAAACATGTGTTGTACTTCGCAATCATATCTCATGGAACTTTCAGAGTGGCTGGAATGGAATCCAGGCATTTCCTGGGGGAAGCAAGCCATCACTCTGGGGTAGCATTAAGTAAATATCATTGTTTTGGAAGCGATGTATCTGGCCGTATAAATCCTTTGGGTCACACGATTATGTATTTAAAAAATCATTTTGCCATATTTGTTTCATCTCACATTTTTAAAAGTACATTAGAGTGAGTCCTTTCTGACATTTTTCAACTAAGCATCTCAGTAAATACTGAAAATATAAACACATTCCCCCATATAACCACAATGCTGTTAACACCCCTGCAACACTTAGAGACAACCTCTAAAGATCATCCAAAACCTGTCCATATGCAAAGTTGCTAATTATTCTTCCTGAAATGTCACATATACATGGTCTGGTTGAACCAAGACTTGACATGGTCCTGATGGGAGGCAGCCAAAGCAGAACTAGAAAGTCTGAACTAAAAATAGGAAGCTACTCTTTACTAAAGCTGATTTTTGAAATAAATCAGAAGGCAGCCACCATAACTGCAGATTTAGTTCTTCTATTCAGTGTTTAAAAGGGGGGGTGGATAGGAATAGGTTACTTGGGGCCCGAAGGGTTTTTCCCTCCCCTACCTTCTACTTGCAAGAAAAAGCACTGAAATAATTTTTAAAAGATCCAATGCGGATGGTTGGACACAAAAACATGTTGAAGTTTCCAGCCCCTCACAAGAGGCCCCCATCTCTGGGCCAAAAGTTTCACACATTTCTCCATTAATCCCGGAGGGAACTGAGGCCAGTGGAAAATTCAGTTACCTTCTGTGGTGATCAGAGTCATCACATACGCCTTCCCAGAGATGGCCCCACCCTAATCCCTGGGAACCATGACTATATTATGTTACATGGCAAAGGGGTAGAGGCTTGAGGTTCCAGATGGAATTAAGATTGCTAATCAGATGACAAATGAGCAAGATTTTTCCAGGTCACCCAGAGGGGCCACTCTTGCTACGTGGTCCTTCAGTATAAACGAGGGAGGCAGAAGAGGTCAGAGTGAGGCAGTATGACAGAGGTTGGGGGTCCTTCCTTGGATGATTCAAAAACCTGGCCAGGGGCCAAGGCTTGCTCACATGTTTCACATGCTAAAAGGGACAAGGGAGAGGATGTCTCCCCCCAGAGCATGAAATGCAGCCTCTTGACACCTTGATTTGAGCTGAGTTAGGACCTTGTTGGATGTCTGACTTCCAGAACTGCAAGGTAACAAATTTGTATTGTTGTAAATCCAGGATTGGTTATAGCAGCCATAAGAAACTAACACAGCAAGGAAATACAGGATGGCCTCTGTACAGAATATCCTTTGTTTCTTCTTCCTCTTCTTCTTCTTCTTCTTCTTCTTCTTCTTCTTCTTCTTCTTCTTCTTCTTCTTCTTCTTCTTCTTCTTCTTCTTCTTCTTCTTCTTCTTCTTCTTCTTCTTCTTGTCTTTTTGAGACAGGGTCTCGCTATGCAGTTCAGTCTGGCCTTGAGCTCACTTTTGTAGTTCAGGCTGGTCTCGAACATGCACGATCCTCCAGCGTCAGCCTCCCAAGTGCTGGGATTACAGGCATGCACCACCACACTCAGCTAAAAAGGAATTTTATATTTTGGGGAGGAATTGGAGCTTGAACTCCCAACCTTGCATTTGCCAAGTAGACACTTGTGCCACAGAGCTATCTGTCCAGTCCTCCTTTGCTTCTATGCTAGTATTCTAAATGTTTATCTCCCTCCTCTACCTAGCTAGAAGACACATATTTCATAACATCACAGGGTGGAACATTAGCCTGCTCCCCTAAAGCATGTCATAATTGATGACAGAGATTCAGATATAATAGATCAGCTGATCGGACGAGGCATCTAAGAATGAAAAACACATCCAAAGGAACCTACAGTGTAGACGGTCCGCTGTGGGCAACTCACAATTGGCTCTGTCTCCTGCTGTTTTTAGATTCAAATACAACGCTGCTTCTTGTTCTCAGTAGGAACTTTCGAGCAGGACAGACTGTTAAATCTGACCCTGGGAGAATGTAATTACATTAGTTCTGCAGTTCTAACAATTCCAATAGGCAGAAGCCAGCCCAGAAACATTGTAAATGTTATACTATACAGCAACTTCTGACAAAGAAATCTAAATAAAACATGAACAGCCTCAAATATAAAGAGATGGGTTTAAGCATTTGATGCCTAAAACTACTCAAAGGTTCAGGGTTGCCTTTTAAAGGTTCCCATGAAATGAATTTCTCGCTGCCCTTTTGCCACATGTAGTAGCACTTTCTACACGAAGCGACCATCATTATCAGCAAAAATTAGGGGTTTGGGAGTCACTTGATTTTTTTTT
>PVJA010021115.1:0-36036 GCA_004027025.1 Myocastor coypus
AGGCCAGCCTGAGCTGCATAGCAAGACCCTGTCTCAAAAAGACAAAAAAAAAAAAAAAAAAAAAAAAAAAAAAAAAAAAAAAAAAAAAAAAAAAAAAAAAAAAAAAAAAAAAAAAAAAAAAAAAAAAAAAAAAAAAAAAAAAAAAAAAAAAAAAAAAAAAAAAAAAAAAAAAAAAAAAAAAAAAAAAAAAAAAAAAAAAAAAAACTAGCCTGAACTGCACAGAAAGAGTCTCTCTCAAAAAAATTAAAAAGAATATGGTCTGAAGGGGCTGAGGCTTTGACCCAGTGGAAGACCGCTTACCTAGCAAGCTGGAAGCCCTGGGTTCGGTCCCCAGCACCAAAAACAAAAATAAACCTGCCCTAGAACATGGTCTGGAAATATGACTGAGAAGTCCTTAGCAGTCTGAGTCTCACACACCGCTGTTAGTGACCAGGAGGAAGGCCAGAGGTCACAAGGGAATAAGCTGCTACTGCAAAGCGTGTGTGAGTGAGGCTCATCTGTCCGGGCACCACACTCCGGGTCCTAAGAGGTGGAAATGTAACCCCACCATGATGTTTAGGGAGGGGCTTCAGGAGGTGCCTAGGATTCGCTAAGGCCACGGAGTGCACACTGGTGGCTCTAAAAAAGGAAGAGAGCAGAACACAAAAATACGCCGTTGCTCACAGTGGGCTGGCCACACTGCCCCAAGACTGTCAGCAAGAACATCACCGCCAAGTACAGCGCATGGCCTTGCACCCCCAGAACCGTGCACAGGTCACCAGCACACGTCCCAGGTATGCTGGTACAGCAATAGGCAACAGTGCAGCTAGAGGCCTCTCTAGATTCCTAAACCCGGCTCCAGCTCACACTCAAGTGTTTGCATCTCGTGTGACACCTTCTGACCTTGGGCCTCTTCTCCTAGCAGCCCCACAGGGGCTGGCACTCAATCAAGAGATGGAGGGCTGCGGGGGTCAGGGAGGAAGTGGGGACTTACCTGGCAAGGGCAACCCTCATCCTCCAGCCCCCGCTGAAGTCTTTCAGCTTCTTGCGCTGCATGGCAGGGGTGAAACCCAGCCCGTGCAGAATCCGCGAGGCTCTCATCTCGGCCTTGTCAGCATCCAGCTCCTCCAGGCGCTCGTAGAGCTCCATGAGCTTCTCACACTCCGCTGGAGGCAGCACAAGGCTGTCAGGCTTCAGAGCTCACACGAAAGCCCGACCACCTGCCCTGCCTGCCCTGCAGCACCTACCGTCCTCATGAGCCAGGCGCTCGGCCTCCCGCTCCAGCATGGCCCGCTCTGTGTCCACCTCCATCACACACTGCAGGGGAGTCTTGTCACTTGGGGGCATCTCCCGAGTCAGGTGGTAGATGTCAATGTGCTCAGGGATGGGCACTTCCCGCTTCCCAATGGCGGAGAGCAGCATGGACTTTCCTGAGGGAGAGAAGACGCCAGCGACTTCCCATAGCTCCTCTCCACAGTCTTCACAGCCAAAGCAGGACCTCGCCACTTTTTTTTTTTTTTTTTTTTTTTTAATATGGCCAGCTCAGCCTGCACTAGGGGTGGGGCTGGCATAGCAGGTGGTGCTGGGGATCAAACCTTGGTCCCTGCAGTTGCCTAAGCTTTCCTAAGCAGGAGCTTTAGACCACTGAGCCATCTCACCATTGAGTACCTTCACTCCCATTATTCATTCAAATCCTTCTGCCCTCCCTGTCCAATTTTGCCTCACTTTGTTGTTTTGTTTTGTTACAGAGTGTCATGTTGTGGTACAGGCTGGCCTTGATACTCCTGCCTCAGCCTCCCAAGTGCTGGGATTACACTGTGCATCACCATGCCCAGCTTCCAAATCCTCACTTTTTGCTATGAAGAACAGGGTCCTGTAGCACTGCCCCCCACCCCCACCAACCTCTCCAGTACCTCGTGTTTAAGTGTGGTGCTTCCACGTACTACTCTGTACCGCCAGCTCCTTTGCCCTGGCAGATCTGGTCTTCCACACACACTGTGAACTGCCTTTGTCCACAGCTAATGTTAAATGCTCGCTAAGGACCGCTGAGCCAAGGACCAGCGACCTCCCACCTCGCCTTCCAAGAGCCTCACCAATTCCATTTAAGCCAATGAGGCCATAGCGGCGGCCTGAGTTTAATTCCAGTTTGGTGTCACTGAGCAGCTCTTGACCGTGGAAAGTGAGCGAGAGGTTGATGATGTGGACATCAGTGCTATTGGGGTGTGAGGCCAGGACGCCAGTGACGGCACGAGCGGCAGCTTTCTTCATCTCGAAGTCCTCCAGCTCTTTGGTCAGCAGATCTACTTCTGTGGACAGAAACATCACTTGGGAAGGGGCTGGAAGCAGACACAGTCCTCACGCCCCCGAAGGACGTGGGCTTGGGTCACGCCGAGCAGGCATGGCTCACCAGCTCTGCACACCGCCCTACGCACTGCCTTTGCTGGGCACTTCGCTTAGCAGCTTCTCTTTCTAGCCCGTCTCATCTTTGTCTCTTCCGCCTGTGTCCTTGTTCCTGCCCATCATTCTTTCTAGCCTCTACCGCTCTGGCCAGGTACAAAACATCCTTGCATCCTGACTTCCTCTGGTGATGGCAATTGAGGCCTGAATCTTGTACAGGATCCTAGTGGATCCTCTCTGTCACTGGGGTACAACCCTCACCCTTTTAAATTGAGATAGGGTCTCAGTAAATTACCCAGGCTAACCTCCAACTTATGATCCTCCTGCTTCAGCCTCCCAAGCAGCTGGGTATGGGCCACCATACCTGGTGGTCTGACTTCACCACATCTTCCCCTAAAATTCTTTTTTTTTAAAGAATTTTTATTATTATTATTTTCTTGTTTCAGAACTTTTGTTTGTTTATTTATTAGTTTTATGGCCGGCTCAGCCTGCCCTGAGGGCAGGGCTGGTGCAGCAAGTGGTGCCGGGGATCGAACCTCGGTCTCTGCAGCCACCCAAGCTTTTCTAAGCAGGCGCTTTAGACCACTGAGCCATCCTGCCGGGCCTTTCTCTAGAATTCTTTTGTGGTACCAAGGACCAAACTCAGAACTTGTACTTGCCAGGCAGGCACTTGCGCCACTGAGCTATCTCCCTAGCCCTCTTCTACAATTATTACTTGGGAGACATTTCTACCACTCTACTCTCTCTCTCTTTTTTTTTTTTTTTTTGAGACAGGGTCTCGCTATGCAGTTGGGCCTGGCCTTGAGCTCACTTTTGTAACCCAGGCTGGTCTCGAACTCCCACCAATCCTCCTGCCTCAGCCTCCTGAGTGCTGGGATCCCAGCTGACTCTGCTCTCTCTTAAGAAATACTTTTTAACTTCTTTTTTTTCACTTGTATCCCCAAGTTGTTAATTTGTTACCAATTCCATTTTTCTCTTCAAACATTTACTTAGTATCCATTTACACACAACACAGACTGCAACAAAAGAACTACTCAGCACATTAGGAGGCTGAGACAGGAGAACAAAGTGGAATGTAGCCTGGGCAATTCAACTACCCAGCAAGACTGTCTCAAAATAAATAGTCCAAAAGGGCTGGAAATGTAGCTCCAGTGAAGGACCTGAGCTTGATCCCTAGTGTGGAGAAAAGAAAAAAAGAAAAAAAAAAAAAAAGGCCTTACCCTAAACGTGGTCTCTGCACTCAAAGAGAAAACAATTTGCATGAATAAAAAGAAGATCTAAGAAGGGGCTGGGGGAGACAGCTCCATGGCACAAGTGCCTGCCTGGCAAGTGCAAGGTCATGACTATGAACCCCAGTCCTGCCCACCAAACCAAAAAAAGATACAAGAAGGTAAGAAACACTAACACCATAGGGCACGGTGAATTGGAATATTACTGAAGTCAACTCTGATTGGGAAAAGCCTTCCTATCTTGATCTGTGCTCTAGAAGAACTGTCAAATGTAGCGAGCACAAACACTGCTCTGAGAACTCAGTATGTATAAAAGGATGGAAGTGTAATGATTCAAGGCACAGTGACTACAAACCTGAGGGGCTCATGCTACAGCAGGCTGTCTGTACCCCTGAACGCTCTAAAAGCTTCCTCTTCACTGGTCTGGACGGAGTAGAAGGTCTCCAAGGTCTGTAGGGACTGGGCTAAGCAATCTGTTCCCCATACTGCCACATTTCCCCATCCATCCATACTGTAAGTTATGAGAGAGCAGACTGGGTTTATAGTACCTTTGTCTAGCACTTAAGAAACACTAAGAAACGTTCAAGCTGGGCATGGTGGTGCATGCCTGTAATGCTAGCATTTGAGAGGCTGAGGCAGGAGGATCATAGCAAATTTGAGACCAGCCTGGGCTATATAGTGAGTTCAGGGGCAAGCTGAACTATACATACATTGAGACCCTGTCTCAAAAACAAATAAGTAACTATTAGAAAAGAAAGAAACTGCAGTCACTATCCTATGACAAGAATATCCCATGGCAAGAACCTGGCCTACTCCCCATCTGTAGGATGGAAATTGAAAAGGGCTAGCGAACTGACCTTCCTCTTGTAGCCCAAGAGGGTAGCTCAACAAAGCCCGTGTCCACCTGCCGCTGGGGTTTTGCTTCCTTGGTCAGTCCAAGGGTGGCACACACTCCCACTCTAAGGGCTGGGTTTGTCAGGAAAGAGCTCAGTGGCTCCAGCCACATGTTCCCTGCCCGGCATCTCAGCCACCAGCTCGGGAACTCCCTGCCCCTCAGTTCACCTGTGGTGTCACTGCCGTTGGCCTCTTCGTTCTTCTCCTCTGCCACCTGTGGTTCTGTGACAGTATCTCCGTTTTCTTCGTGTCCCTTTTTGGGCCGCTGTCGAGCTTTGGCCGCTTCCTTCTTCTTCGCTGCCTTCTTCTTGGCCAGGTCAGAGGGCATGGTGCTGAACCACAGGGGCACTCACAGTCCTTTCGGAGTCTAAAGGAAGGCATGCAGACGCTGCAACCTTCTAGCCTGCCTGCTAACGAGGCTGCGCCCTGCTCCACCCCTCTGCGTTTGCTATGAAGCTCAGATGTCCCGCTCAGTTCCTGCCTGGGCTCTGCCAACTTTGCCAGGGTCTCTCGCGCCCAGGCTGAGGATCAGGCGCTCTCTTAACCGGCACAGGTCTTCTGTCAGGCCTCGTCCACTCACCATCGGAGCTGCCGCACTTTGCAACGCTCCTGCTCCCAAGTCCCTGGGCAGGGACCGACCAGGTTCTGCCCCTCCACTGATCTCTCGTCTCCGGTTTCCCTGCAACTTGGCGCTCCGCACTTGGACCGGCAGCTCCACTTTCCGAGCTTCCTCCGGGTCATCTGAAGCCTCCTCTTCCTGCTCCCTTCTCACCCACCAGCTTCTTCTGTCCCGGACTCCTGCGGCCTCCCCCAGGGGGGGTCCCCCTCGGAGTCCCCACATTGACCACTACCAAGCCTCCAACTCATCCCAAGGCGTCAGCTTCCCTCCTTGGGCCCTTTCTTCTCCCTGGCGGTCCTCTCCATCCCGATCTCGTCCCTCCTTTCTGCGCTCGTCTAACCCCCGCTCCGGCCACGGGCACCCCCTCTCCCCAACTCACCCGGCCTCGCCGCTTGGCCTCTGTCGCAACAGAGCTGCTCCTTGAGCTCCACCGCGTGCGGCCGGCTCACCAGCCAATCGCAGACTTGGGCGGCTCTCAGCGCGCCGCCGCGATGGCTTCTGGGAACCATAGTGCTTAAATTGCGTTAGCCAAAGGCGAGATCCTCCTCTAGAACTACCATATATCCCAGAGCCTGCGAGGGTCCTGGTGATGTCATCATAACGCGCGAGGGTGGGGAGGTAAGGAATTAAGAGTCTAAAAGTCTCCTGCCCGCTGGTAGGCTTCGGGCCCTAGAAATTGCGGATCCCAGTTGGCATCTCGGATAAGCACGCTGAGCTTTCTGGAGTTTACTCCACCTCTTGAAGATCTACGGAGCAGTATGGAGATATGCAATGAGTTTTAGGGCTGCTCAACCGGTCGACCCAGACTGCGTACGACTACATTTCCCAGCACGCATCACGGGAGAATGGGTTGAAACAATGGGAGAGGGGGAGGGGGAGGAAGGCGGAAGAGTGAGACGGCGGGCCCGGCGACCCCAGAGAGCTACGCTTGGCGGCTCAGAAGATTCCAGTAAGATTGCTAAGAAGGGCGAATTCGTTTGCTTGATACCGAAATTTTGGTCTAATCCATGGCCAGCTAAACTTTTGGAAGGTGCCAAACCTTCTTCCTCAACCGGGGTCTTTCCGCACTCCAGAATTGTTAGTTTCAGTCGAAGCCGTCCAGTACAAAGACCTCTTTGAGGAGTTTAGCTTTATCGGCGCTTAGCCGCGACCTTGCGCGTTACTTTTGAGTCTCGCTGTTAAAGCCTCTTAACCAACTTCATGTTACAAAACCTCAAATTTGTAGCCTCAGATACCAGGCAGACTAGTTACAATCGTTGCTACTCTTATAGGTTCCTGTGCAACAGCGCTTCAGGACCCGTGACACTGTTGCAAAGCAAAAGAAACTTACTTCTCTTGAAGCACATTGTGTTACAGAAGTAACACATTTGCCCATCACCCTCATGGAACGATAGTTTTCCCTCCTTTAATTTAGTATCCCTGTGAACTGACTGCTTGTAGCTCAGAGATAAACTATACTATTTCACAACTTCATATCTTTGAATGTTCATTTTCCTAAAATACGCTCCACTAATTAAGTAGATATAGGTCAGGCTGCGATCAAGTTGCAAGGGTGAGTAGTCACTCCCTGACCTAGGGGCTCACGAGGAAGGAGGAACTTTGAAAAATAAACAGACTGAAGCCGGATGTGGTGGCAAAAAACGCCTGCAATCCCAGGACTTGGTTGAGGCAGGAGGATCACTGAGTTCAAAGCCTGCGCAGCGAAACTTTCTCCAGAAAAAAAGGAAAAACATTGTGATATACGAAGTGACTTCAGTGTGCTGTTGGCATATCGCTCAATGTGCAAGGGTCATCCGTTCATTGTCCATTCATACTGTCTGGCCTTGGGTACAGTACATACTCTTCTCTGTAAAATGTGTATGATAGTTTAGTTAATTGGCTTATAACTAAACAGTCAACACTGGAAAAAGAAAACAAGAATAAGAATGGAGAGATAAGAACCTTCTTTCCCCCCAGGAAGAAGGTTCTTATGCAGAGTATGCTAAATAAAGTGACAGTTCCCCCTGTTTCAGGTCTGAACTTGAGGAACCCTTAGAAATGTAGAAGAAAGCTCGTATTTATGCTCTGCTTATTTATATAGGAATGGAACAAACAAGACAATTTTGATTTTCTTTCGGAGTCCCCACCTAGTGACAGGAGATATTTCTCGTTATTTCCAAAAAGTACTTCCCTAGGGTCAGGGAAATAGCTCAGCTGCATAAGCACTTGGCAAGCACAAGCTCTTGAGTTCAATGCCCAGTACCAGAAAAAAAAAAAAAAAAAAAAAAAAAATCACGTACCTAACTTCCTCCTTTTATCCATGATTTTCATTCTTTGACTTTGTGAGATTACGGTTGTTTGCACAAACTCAAGGTTTTTGTTTTGTTTTGTTTTGTGTTTTGTCTTTTTGAGACAGGGTTTCACTATACAGTTCAGGTTGGCCTTGAGCTCACTTTTGTAACCCAGGCTGGTCTCAGACTCTCACTGATCCTCCTGCCTCGGCTTCCCAAGCGCTGGGATTACAGGTGTGCACCACCACGCCCAGTTACAAACTCAAGTTTTAGTGGAACAGTACTTACCTCATGCTAGTTAAAAAGATCAAATAGCTGAATTCTTTTTTTTTTTTTTCCTTTTCTTCTTCTTTTTTTCTTGTCTTTTTGAGACAGGGTCTCACTATACAGTTCAGGCTGGCCTTGAGCTCACTTTTGTAGCCCAGGCTGGTCTCGAACTCACATTGATCCTCCTGCTTCAGCCTCCCAAGTTCTGGGATTACAGGTGTGCACCACCATGTCCGGCAAATAACTTAATTCTTATTGTATAAGTAGCCAATTGAGTTCTGATACACTTTCTTCCTTTGCTGTTACTGTAGAATCCTTCCCTGAGGAAGTACTCAATGTTGTTTAATATATTTAACAAACACTGGGGCTGGGGAGATAGCTCCGAGGCACAAGTGCCTGATGGGCAAGTGCAAGGTCGTGAGTTCGAACCCTGGTCCCACAAAAAAAAAAAAAAAAAAAAAAAACATGGACGAAAATGTTATTTTAAATATAGAAGACTATTAATTATAGTTGAGTGACAGTAGGACCTTTCTACATGAAGAAAGTGAGTCATATATGATGGTGGATCATGTAAAAATTCTTCACCCAGGCACCTGATCCTCCTAGGAGCACTGTCTGCAATGTGTTATAAAAATAAGGCATACAGGAGACAGGCAGGAGGATTGTTGCAAGTTCGAGACCAGTGTGGGCCACAAAATGAGCTCTGAGCTCAAGACTAGCCTGAACTGCATAGTGAGAACTTGTCTCAAAAAAAACAAAAAGGCACAGAATTACTAATTAAATAGTACTGATGGTAGGAGATAGCTCCAGCATCTGAAGCTAGAATCTTTGGATTCCAGACTTCAACTCTGTAAAAAGACCAACACTTCACTTCTCTAAAGATACGTAACAGCCAGGGGCCAGGGAGATAGTTCTGTGGCACAGTGCCTGTCTGGCAAGTGCAAGGTCATGAGTTCAAACCCTGGTCCTGCAAAAGAAGGAAAGAAAGATAACAGCCAACCACATAAGAAAGTTCCTATGAGTGAATCTGTTCCTGGGGAGAATTTTCCTCAGCAAAGCAAGTGGGTTACAAAACCTGGTCACGCAGGAGTTTTGTCTTCCAGTGCTTAGCTGTCTTATTGGAAAAAAGACTGAGGGTGAGGGGAGAAGGAATGGAAAAAGAGAAGTGGAAGAGTGCTAAGCAAGGAGATGGGAGGGGAAAAATGACTTTAAAAAAAGAATATGAAGGGCCTGGCGGGATGGCTCAGTGGTCTGAAGTGCCTGCTTGGGGAAGCTTGGGCAGCTTCAGGGACCGCGGTTCGATCCCCAGCACCACATGCTGCGCCAGCCCTGCCCTCAGGGCGGGCTGAGCCGGCCATAAAAATGAGTGAATAAACAAAGGTTCTGAAACAAGAAAAAAAAAAAAATTAAAAAAAAAAAAAGAATATGAAGAAATTTAGACCCAAGGAAGTCAGTGTCTCCTCCAGAGTTACCTAGAAGCTTAGTAACTGAGAAGGCCTAGAACCTTACTGGTTGGTATGGTAGCCTCTAGGGGCGTGTTACTGTGAAATGCTTGCAAGACAGTCCAGTTGGAGAGACACTCCTTGGAGCTTATTATGCATTGGATTTCAAAGGTTACAAGTGAAAAATGTAAAACACCTCATCACTAGTTTTTCATATCAATCTCATGCTGAAAATAATATTTTGGAGCTATCAATAATAAAATTAATACCACCTGTTTTACTTTGTAAAATATATGGCCAATAGGAAAATTTAAATCACATATATGACTTTTTGTCTTTTTAAAAATTTTTTTAATTTATTTTTTTTCTTGTTTCAGAACTTTTTTGTTTGTTTGTTTGTTTAACTTTTATGGCTGGCTCAGCCTACCCTGCAGGCAGGGCTGGCGCAGCATGTGGTGCCGGGGATCGAACTGCAGTCCCTGCAGCCACTCAAGCTTTCCTAAGCAGGGCTTTAGACCACTGAGCCTTCCTTGCTAGGCCCCTTTTTTGTCTTTTTGAGACAGGGTCTCGCTATGCAGCTCAGACTGGCCTTGAGCTCACTTTTGTGGCCCAGGCTGGTCTCAAACTCACATCAGTCCTCCTGCCTCAGCCTCCCAAGTGCTGGGATTATCGACATATGCCACCATGTCCAGCTGGGGGGGTCTTTTTGAGACAGTGTCTCACTATGCAGTTCAAGATGCCATGAGCTCACTTTGTAGCCCAGGTTGGTCTTCAATTCCTGCCTCCTGAGTGCTGGGATTATACACATGCGCCATCATGCCTGGCTGCATTATATTTCTATAGGACAAGTGATCTCGAAATCTCCTTTTCTAGTTTCCCAAAGTCTTCTAAGAAATTATTCATTTACCAGCTAATGTGCTTTTAGTTGCAAAGCAAAGATCTAACTGCAATATATATATTGCACACATCAGACTCAAAGTTATCATCCTGTTTTCAGCCTCCCAAGCACTGACATTACAGGCACACACCACCATGCCCAGTCTCAATGACTGTCTCAGCATGCTCAGGGAGCAAGGCCAACACAGCACACTGGGAATCGAACCCTGGTCCCTGCACCTGCCTAAGTAGGCACTTTAATCTGCTGAGCTATCTGGCTAGTCTGAAAATATCAATACTCAGCTAACTGAAAATGGAAGGCCAAAACACAGTACCCATGGTTCTAGGGCAGTGGTTCTCAAACTTTCTAATGCCATGACCTTGCAATACAATTCCTCATGTTACAGTGACCCCAAACCAAAAAGTAATTTTGTTGGCTACTTCAAAGCTGTAATTTTGTTACAGTTATGATTCAGAATGACTTTAGGCAACCCCTGTGTTTTGGTCATTCGACCCCCACCAGGGTCACGACCCACAGGTTCAGAACCGCTGTTCTAGGGATATCAGATGAGTTCTAAAAAAAAAAAAAAAAAGAAAGAAAGATGAGTTCTATTTTATATACTCCTGGTGTGGTGGTTATAAAAAAAAAAAAAGTCCAGGCAGTGTCGTGGCATGCATCTGTAATCCCAGTACTTGGGAGGCTGAGGCAGGAGGATCATGAGACTTTGAGACCAGTCTGGGCTACAAAGTGAGCTCCAGGCCAGAGTGAACTGCATAGCAAGACCCGGTCTCACAGAGCTATCATCATCATCATCATCATCATTATCATCATCATCATCATTTCCTATACTATTTTTTAAAGAATTTTCTATTTTATTTTATTTTATTTCTTGTTTCAGAACTTTTGTTTATTTATTTTTATGGCCGGCTCAGCCTGCTCTGAGGGCAGGGCTGGCACAGCATGTGGTGCTGGGGATCGAACCACGGTCCCTGCAGCAGCCTAAGCTTTCCTAAGCAGGCGCTTTAGACCACTGAGCCATCCTGCCAGGCCCTCCTGTACTATTTTGAAATGAAGTTTACAGATGATGTTCCCTAGCTACATGCAGTATATCAAACACTTATGATGTCTTTTTTTTTTTTTTTTTTTTTTTTTGTCTTTTTCAGACAGAGTCTTGCTGTACAGTTCTGGCTGGCCTTGAGCTCAGTTTTGTAGCCCAGGCTGGTCTTGAACTCTCACCGATCCTCCCGCCTCAGCCTCCCGAGTGCTGGGATTACAGGCATGCGCCACCACGCCCAGCTGATGTCTTAAACTATGTCATAAAATGAAATCCTTTTAAATAAAATAAACATGGGATGGGGCTGGGGAGATAGCTCCGAGGCACAAGTGCCTGCTGGGCAAGTGCAAGGTTGTGAGTTCGAACCCTGGTCCCACAAAAATAAATAAATAAATAAATAAATAAATAAATAAACAAACGTGATGTCAGTATACTGAAAGATGTAACTAGATATTTGTACCTCTGTGTGAGATCACCTTGGATGTGACCATACAAATGTACTCTGAACATTGTGTCACTGTGGTCAGTGATAGTCTCTAAAAAGGTAACAAAGGGCAGGCCAAATAGCTCAGCACATTAACGCGCCTGCAAACAGGTGCAGGGGCCCAGGTTTGATCCCGGGCCTGCCTTTCTGACTTGACCCTGGGGCACACAGGGCAATTGAGAGTGGCCGTGGTGGCACGTGGCTGTAATCCCAGCTCATGGGAGGCTGTAAACTGGTGGATCGCTACTCTGAACACCCTGTAGACCCTTCCCTAAAATATAAATAAATAAATAAAATTAAAAATAAAAGGTGACTAGCACTTGGCAAACTTCTGAACATAAAGTACAATTGTCCTTCACATATGTGAGTTCACATATCACAACCCTGCAAAAGTAGTTCATTTTTAATGTATAAAACCTAGGGGGCCAGTGAGATAGCTCAGCGGTCTAAAGCACCTGCCTAGCCTAGGCAACCTTAGACAGGAGCAGAGGATGCAGAGGACAGTGGTTCAATCCCAGGCACTGCATGCTGCACCAGCCTTGCCTTCATGATGGGTTGAGCCAGCCAAAAAAAAAAGTAAAATATGTAGGGGTAAGCTTTTGAATGTCCAGTAGGACACGTGCAGGCTGCGAGGGATCACGATGGTTTTCCTGCATGCAAGACTGAGCCCCCTTAACTCTATTCCACACTGTGATAAGTAAATTGCCTTTGCGTATTTCCAGACAGCTCCCAGGAAAGGTGCCCTCCCGGTTAGGAGCCAACTATGGTCGTGGGAAGACTCTGCCTGTCCCCTACTCTCTCTGCTTGGGCCATGATCCCTGACCCATCTCCAGTACCCTGGCCGTTGCAGTTTTCTTCCTGGATCGTCACCTTTCTCTCTCAGAGGCCCCGTATGCCATTTGGCTGGAAAACTCGGCCGTATGTCTGGGCAACTCTTACTTGAACCTTCAGATCGCTTCATCCCCACCTTCTCGACCTGATTTAAATCTTTCTTCTTTGTGTTCCCACTGGCTGTACCTCTCTGCCGTGGACCTTATGACGTCAGTTTGTGATTTCCGTGGAAGCTTTATTATTCTCCACCTGCTGTCCTTTTAGCTGCCCAACGGCAGTGCCCTATCCACCTCATCCGCTCTTGATTTACCTAAAACAGCGCTCCTCGGGACTCCTGAACTTTTCTTTTTTTTCTTTTGCGGGACCGGGGGTTGAACTCAGAACCTTACACTTGCCAGGCAGGCACTTGTGCCACGGACCTATCTCCCTAGTCCCTGACACCTGAACTTCAGCGGGCAACCAACCAACAATCCTTAAGCAACTGCGTGAAGTTGCAAAACTGAAGCGGAGAAGCGTGCTCACGGAGGACGCGGGTGGGGTTCTCCAGCTCAGCATTGCAGGGGGAAAGCCTCGGGCGCCTGCGGCGTCCCTGCGCTCAGCGACTGCGCAGCCCAATCCTCCCCGGCCAGGCGGCGAGTGACCATAGAGACGGCGCGAGTGGCGCGAGCAGCCGGATGCGATCACCATAGAGACGGGTGACTGACAGCAGCGGAAGAGGAAGCCGCAGACCGCGCCGTGAGGTGGCAGCTGCAGCTGCGGCGCCGCCGGAGCCTCCGCCTGTTTGGGGTTTGTTCCCTCTTAGGGTCTCTACCCTCCGTCGGGGTCCTTATGCCTTGCGGTCCCCGCGTGCTGCCGGAGACCCTGTCACCCCGCGTCCGGCCTCCGCCGCCCCTGGCCCCGCTGCTGGGTCTCTCCCCGTGGGGATTGGGCGCCCCCGGTCGCCCCGCCGCCTGTGCTCGACCGAGCGGGCTGAGGACGCGGGCCCCGAGCCCTCTCTGAGCTGTAACCTCGCTTACTTCCGCCCTCGCCGGCACTGGGGTCCCAACGGCCACGCCTCGCCCCTCCGCCGTCCGGAGCCTCGCTTGGCCCGGCTTCCAGGGCCGGCTGGGGCTGCGGCCGCCGCGTCGTGGCCAGACCAGGCCCCTGCGTTGTCCCCTGCTGCTGCTGTCGCACACGCGCACGGTGTGCTGCCGTTGGTTCGGCGTGGTCCCCGGGACCCAGGGAAAGCCAGGCGCGCAGCGAGAGTGCCTGGATCTGAGCGTTGCCTGCCCTCAGGAGGGTGAGCGGCAGAGCCTGACTGCGGCCGGGACCCTGAGACAGATGCCCTGCAAAATGGCTCCATCGGGCACGGCGGGCCTCTGAGAGGCCTCAGTGCTGAGTCACCAATGTGCCCACCGCCTTGAGGAGTGCTGGCTGGTGTGCACACGCGTAGCTGCTGATGGCTCCTAAGAGGAGCATTGTGTGACCTTGACGCTTGGCAGCAGGGTGAAAGGAGGCCCTGGCCGCTTTTCTTTTGCTGGCCTACCACAGTTGTTCAGCATCCTCTTCAGCTGGAGTGGGGATGCTGCCACTGGTCTTCAGGACAGGGACCCTGCAGTAGGTGCCTCTGGTTGGACAGTGGCTTTGATGGATCACGGGCTTGTGCCTCAGCCCTCCCTCATCAGCCTCTGCCTTCTCTTGCAGATGTGCGTGCTCCTTTCTGGGTTAGGCTTGGGGGTACTGAGTATTGCCCCTCTCCTTCCTGGCGGAAGGAAGACACACGACAATCTCAGGAGTGATTGAAACCCTTTGCATGTGTGTACTGCCTGGGCCAGAGAGGGCAGATCTAGCACCTGGGACTGACGACCAAGCAGATGGAGTGTGAAGACAGGACAGTCGAGCTTCCTGGGGATCCCAGGCGTGGAAGTCTGCATACCTTGCTCTGTTGTTGACCTCATTGACCCTGGGTTCCCCGGTTAAGACTGTGAGCCTCCTGCTGGCCTGGACCGCATCGGCACACTGACCCCTGAAGCTGTGCCCACTGGGGTACCCATACGGTCAGGGCTGCCACCATGCGACTAAGCTCCCTGTTGGCGCTGCTGAGGCCAGCGCTACCCCTCATCCTAGGGCTATCACTCGGATGCAGCCTGAGCCTCCTGAGGGTTTCTTGGATCCAGGGTGAGGGAGAGGATCTCTGTGTAGAGGCCGCAGGGGAGCGAGGAGGGCCACAGAATCCAGACTCAGGACACCAGCTGGACCAAAGTGATGAAGACTTCAAACCCCGGATTGTGCCCTATTACAGGGATCCGAACAAGCCCTACAAGAAGGTGCTCAGGTGAGGGTCCTTGTGTGCATAGTTCACCAATAAGGCTTTTAGCTTAGGGCTGCTATTTAAGTGTTTGCTTCTGCTTCAGTGTTTGGTTTCTTGGAGCAACAATTCTTGTTGGTTTTTGGTTTCTTGAGACAGTCTTGCTACGTATTCTAGGCTGCCTTTGAACTTACATTGTAGTCCAGGCTGGCCTCAAATACTGTGATCCTCCTGCTTCAGCCTCTGAAGTGCTGGGAGTACAGACGTGCACCATGGCTGGAGCAATTCGCTGTGTTATTCTCCATCTTTTTTTTTTTTTTTTTTTTGTCTTTTTTTGAGACAGGGTCTTGCTATGTTTTCTTTCTTTCTTTTTTTTCTATTCTCCATCTTTTTAAAAAATGTATTTGGGGGCCGGGCGTGGTGGTGCACACCTGTAATCCCAGCACTCGGGAGGCTGAGGCAGGAGGATTGGTGCGAGTTCGAGACCAGCCTGGGCTACAAAAGTGAGCTCAGGACCAGCCTCAACTGCATAGCGAGACCCTGTCTCAAAAAGACAAAAAAAAAAAAAAATGTATTTGGTTGTTACAGGGTCTTACTACGCAGCTTGGACTCATAGTGATCCTCCTGCTTTCAGCCTCCCCAGAGCTGGGATTATAAGGCAAGCACCACTAGCCACTCCCCTACTCAGCCCACCCTGAGGGTGGGGCAGGTATGGCATGTGGTGCTGGGGGTCCAACCATGGTACCTGCACTAGCCTAAGCAGGCGCTTTAGTCTGCTGAGCTATCTCGCCAGCTCTTATTCTCCATCTTGATTTGTTACAGATGTTCTTCTCAGGTCTGAGTCTCACCATTGATGTAAAATTGGTGTTCAACTACTCAGCGAATGCTTCCTCTGATAGCTAATCTGTACTGGCAGGGAAGGAAGGGGCTTGTCCTCTTTTACTGCTCCTGGGTGGGCGTATATGCAGGGTGAGTTGGCACATATTCCCTGCCGACCAGAGAGCTGACCCTCCCTGCTGCTCTCTCCACAGGACTCGGTACATACAGACAGAGCTGGGCTCTCGTGAGCGGTTGCTGGTGGCCGTTTTGACTTCCCGAGCCACACTGTCCACGCTAGCCGTGGCTGTGAACCGCACAGTGGCCCACCACTTCCCTCGGTTACTCTACTTCACGGGGCAGCGAGGGGCCCGGACTCCTGCAGGAATGCAGGTGGTTTCCCATGGGGACGAGCGGCCTGCCTGGCTCATGTCGGAGACCCTGCGCCACCTTCACACACACTTTGGGGGTGACTACGACTGGTTCTTCATTATGCAGGATGACACGTATGTGCAGGCCCCCCGCCTGGCAGCCCTTACAGGCCACCTCAGCATCAACCAGGACCTGTACCTGGGCCGGGCAGAGGAGTTCATCGGGGCAGGCGAGCAGGCCCGGTACTGCCACGGGGGCTTTGGCTACCTGTTGTCACGGAGCCTCCTGCTTCACCTGCGGCCACACCTGGATGGCTGCCGCGGGGACATTCTCAGTGCTCGTCCTGATGAGTGGCTGGGCCGCTGCCTCATCGACTCTCTGGGTGTTGGCTGTGTCTCGCAGCACCAGGTGACAGCTCTTTCAAGTCAGCCCCAGTCCCTACCAAGCTGACAGTAACTGAGAGTAACTGAGCGAGTGCTCTTTGGGCTCTTTGGTGCAGAGCATCCTTTTGTCCTCTCAGCTGCTAGCCTGCCCCTCAGCACTCTCACAGCCCTGAGCCCGCAAGCACAGCTATTGGGGCCGCTCACCTGCCCTCCCCATCTCCCGCCCTTCCCCAACATCTCCCTGGCACTCCGTGATTGGTGGCAATGTAGGTGAGTCCCAGATATGGCTCCACCCCTAAGAAGAAAGGTGATCACTTTGCAGCCCTTAGAGCAGCCTTACTGGCTGCAGAAGGGCAAAATACCTAGAGGATTTTCTGGCTTGATGCTTCCCTGACCCTGAGGGATAGTAGATTTGCTGTGGGATGAGGGTGTTCCTAGTGCCTGCTCCACTTACCATTCCCATAATGAGCCACTGAAATTAATCCGGGCAAAGGGACCCACCGTGAACCTCCTCCTACCCATTCTAAAGCAGCAGGGTGACAGGCGTGACTTGTGGGGATGGTGGAGGGCACCCCGACACCAGCAGCCTTCTCATGTGGTGCTGACTGGTGTGATTGATCCCTCCAGGGGCAGCAGTATCGCTCCTTTGAACTGGCCAAGAACAGGGACCCTGAGAAGGAGGGGAGCTCGGCTTTCCTGAGCGCCTTCGCTGTGCACCCCGTCCCTGAGGCCACTCTCATGTACCGGCTCCACAAGCGCTTCAGTGCTCTGGAGTTGGAGCGGGCTTACAGTGAAATAGAACAACTGCAGGTGAGTTGTGGAGGAGTGGGTGGGCTCACAACCTTGGCTGGAGGGTGACAGTGGCACAAGACCTCTGGACTTCAAAGGAGCAGCCAGCTAGTGGGGCTGGGCAGAGCGATACGGCAGGGCAGGAGAAGGGGCTGACCGTGCTTCTCCACCTAAGGAGGCAGAAACCCAGCAGCCCCTGGACTTCCAGAACTCCTAAGAAAGGCCAAGGATAGAAAGAGCAGTAGGGATGAACCGCAGTCCAGTCATAAAGAGGTCATGTGTGCTGTGGGCAGGAGGGAGAAGGGTGGCCTACTTCACGATGACCTTTCCTGTGGAAGGCGCATGTCCCTCCTCTCAGCAGTCATCTGAGGTGGGGGCCACTTTTGTCCTGTGTGTAGTTGACAGAAGGGCACAGGTGACTAGCTAGAGCTCACTACCAGACTCCTGAGGCCAGGAAGTTGGAGCAGAGGGGGTCCTCGCTCACACTCGGGCCCTCACAGGAGGTATCTCTCTCACTACCCCAGGCTCAGATCCGGAACCTGACAGTGCTGACCCCCGAAGGGGAGGCAGGGCTGAGCTGGCCCGTGGGACTCCCGGCTCCCTTCACACCACATTCTCGCTTTGAGGTGTTGGGCTGGGACTACTTTACGGAGCAGCACACCTTCTCCTGTGCAGATGGAGCACCCAAGTGCCCTCTGCAGGGGGCCAACAGGGCTGACGTGGGGGATGCCGTGGACACTGCTCTGGAGCAGCTCAATCGGCGCTATCAGCCCCGCCTGCGCTTCCAGAAGCAGCGGCTGCTCAATGGTTACCGGCGCTTTGACCCAGCGCGGGGCATGGAGTACACCTTAGACCTGCTGTTGGAAGCTGTCACTCAGCGGGGGCATCGGCGGGCACTGGCTCGTAGGGTCAGTCTGCTACGGCCACTGAGTCGCGTGGAAATCCTGCCAATGCCGTATGTCACCGAAGCCACCCGGGTGCAGTTGGTACTGCCACTCCTGGTGGCCGAAGCCTCAGTGGCCCCTGCTTTCCTGGAGGCCTTTGCGGCCAGTGTACTAGAGCCTCGAGAGCATGCGCTGCTCACCCTGCTGCTGGTCTACGGGCCCCGGGAAGGTGGCCGTGGGGCCCCGGACCCATTTCTTGGGGTGAAGGCTGCAGTGGCAGAGTTGGAGCGACGGTATCCTGGGGCAAGGCTGGCCTGGCTCGCCGTGAGGGCAGAGGCCCCTTCCCAGGTGCGACTCATGGATGTGGTGTCCAAGAAGCACCCTGTGGACACCCTTTTTTTCCTCACCACTGTGTGGACCAGGCCCGGGCCTGACGTCCTCAACCGCTGCCGCATGAATGCCATCTCTGGCTGGCAGGCTTTCTTCCCAGTCCATTTCCAAGAGTTCAACCCTGCCCTGTCACCGCAGAGGTCACCCCCAGGCCCTCCAGGGGCTGGCCCTGATCCCCCATCCCCTCCTGGTTCAGACCCATCCCGGGGTGCCCCTGTTGGGGGCAGGTTTGACCGGCAGGCATCTGCAGAGGGCTGCTTCTACAATGCGGACTACCTGGCGGCCCGTGCCCGGCTGGCTGGTGACCTGGCAGGCCAGGAAGAGGAGGAAGCCCTGGAGGGGCTGGAGGTGATGGATGTTTTCCTCCGGTTCTCAGGGCTCCACCTCTTTCGGGCCGTAGAGCCAGGGCTGGTACAGAAGTTCTCCCTGCGGGACTGCAGCCCACGGCTCAGTGAGGAGCTCTACCACCGCTGCCGCCTCAGCAACCTGGAGGGGCTGGGGGGCCGTGCCCAGCTGGCCATGGCCCTGTTTGAGCAGGAGCAGGCCAATAGCACCTAGCACCCCGCCCCCAGGCCCCTCTATGCCTCGGCCCCAGGCAGGGCGAGGTCAGGTGATGGATGGAAGAGGGCTTAGCTTATTGCTGTATTTTTTAAAATAAGAAAATAGTATTAAAAATGTCTTCTGCCACATTTATTTTAGGTCTAGGGAAAATGGGGAGAGGAGTGAAGGAATCGTGTGGGGCTCATCCACAGCAGTGGTTCTCAGCCTTTCTAATGCTGTGACCCCACAATACAGTTCCTCATGGTGCAGTGACCCCAAACCAAAAAATCATTTTGGTGGCTACTTCAAAACTGTAATCTTGTTGCAGTTATGATTTGGAATGGCTTCAGGCGACCCCTGTGTTTTGGTCGTTTGGCCCCTGCCCACAGGTTGAGAACCGCTGGTCCAGAGGGACCACTGCCTTCCCCCTTCCCAGGCCCCTTGGGCCCTGGTTTCCAATGACCACACCACTGCTGTTGAGTGAATAACCTTTAATCCAGTCCTCCGGCCCCTAAGGCCGCAGAGAAACCAGGCCCAAGCCCAGGGCACAGCCTGCCGGTTCCCCGGGCCCTAGCCCACCCCTGGTCCGTGGCAGTGCTCAGGCCCAGGCTCCTAGGTGTTGCGGACGACCAGGGACTGCTCCAGCTCCTGCCTGCGCTGCTGGATCTTTAGAGGAAGGGGGTGGGGCAGGGTTACACGTGCTCCTGTGCGCAAGCAGCGCCGCCCTCCCGCGTACCAGGCTCCCAGGGCCCCTTCTGAAAGCAGTGACACCGGGCATCAGGAGGTGGGTGTGGCAGACACATGTCACTATGGGGGGCAGCGAGGGCCACCAGCGAGTGAGAAGGGTGACACAGGAGGGAAGCCTCAAGGGCAAGGGGCACCCCTGACCTTGCAGTAGAAGTAGCGACTGACAGCCTCCTGGGACCAGGGCTGGTGGTAGAACTCGGCCCGGCGCTCCTCTTCAGGGTTCCCAGCGACATCTGTCATCACCTGAGGGGGGCACGGCGTCAGTGCCAAGCCCTGCACCCCTCAGCTGCCCCTGGCGTACACCGTTTACAGTGGTCTTCCCTGTGTGCTTGTCTCCACTCCAGCACTGCCCCATCTCCCCCACTCACCTTGAGGTCTCGGCTCTGGGAGCGGAGCAGGTCTTGGACGTAGCCCTTGGGGTCTCTGGAGAAGCTTAGCATGAAGTCCCTCTGGATCTTGAGCTGGTTTATGGACTCGATCGTCTCATGGATCTGCAGGTAGAGAGCATTTCCACCCGGTCACAGCAATGCACGCATGGGGAGGTGACAGGGGGCAGGGGAGGGACCAGCTCCTACAAAGGGTAGCCTCTGAGCCCTGATTCCTCCAAGGTGCAGCTGAGGAAGGGTGGGTGGCCCTAAACTCAGAACCCTGGCAGGCTGCAAAGGCATGCGACCCTGTCTCCTCCTGGCCTGTAGCTGATCTGTCTGTCCTGAGTGTGCTATTGGTCATCTCTAAGTAACTGTCCCACCTAGCTCTGGGCTGGGGCCCCACCTTACTGTCCAGAGCACTGATCTCCTGCTGGTTGGCTGTGGATAGGAGGAAGCTGCTCATCTGGCCCTTCAGTGGCTCCTCCACCTCCACATCAATGTCGTAGCATGCTGTCTTCTTCTGGTCTGATGGGTCCACGCTGCCGGGGAAATCCAGCCCTTGGTGGCCATGATGTCCCCACAGAGGCCCAGAGGCCCCCCGGATGGGTGCACAGCAGGGAGAGGAGGGAGGGCTGGGAAGGCAGGAGCAAGCTGGGGCCACCTCACCTGATGACATGGTTGATGACAATTGGGTCAGGGGGCAATAGCAGGGCTGTGAGGCGCTGGGGAATCTCAGAAAACTTCAGTCGGGGACAGTCAAAAATCTGAGGGAGAACAGTTGGGGAAAATCTCACTCCTCTGTGTACAGAGAGGTCATGGCTGCAGTTCTAAGTCCTTCCATTCTAGAAAGACCACCGGAAGCCAAGAGCCAGCTGGATTCTTCAGTGCTGTAGGGTGGCCAGTGTGGTGAACAAGGGCTTGGGACAGGATCTGAGCTGTCTGCAGGGGTATGAGCCCTGCTCTGTCACACCTTGCCACCTTGAGCAGGTCACCTAAGACCCCTAGCCAGGGTGTTTTCATCTCTGGAGTGGGAGGGGTTACAGTCCCTGTCTCACAGGGTGTCACGAGAAGTCACTGAACCTATGCACTTTTATACAGTGCTAGCAACAGTGCCTGACAAAGTGCAAAGTGGTAAGTGCTCAATAAATACCTCCTGCTACTTCTGCCTGGGTTTTCCTGCTGCACTTGTTTTTTTTTTTTTTTTTTTTTTAAGAATTTATTTTATTTATTTATATTTTTCTTGTTATGGAACCTTTGTTTGTTTATTCACTCATTTTTATGGCTGACTCAGCCCACCCGGACGGCAGGGCTGGCTCAGCATGTGGTGCTAGGATCGAGCCGCGGTCCCTGAAGCCACCCAAGCTTTCCCAAGCAGGTGCTTTAGACCACTGAACCATCCCGCCGGGCCCTGCACTTGTTATAAAGCACATCGTGATACTGTTCTCTGCTTTGGGAGAATGTTGCCCCAGCACCGTGGTTGTTTGGTTTTGATTTTTATTGTCTGGGGACAGACCAACCAAGCTAGTTTTGCTGTTAGCAGAAGTCTAGTGCTGCGTCTAGAACCCAAGGACCCTAACCCCAAGTGTCAAGAATGTGCCCTTGGCTGTCCTAATTTGGGGAGCCTAACTGGGGGCACGAGGCTCATCTGGAGAAGACCTGGCCTTGACCCCTGGTCCTCCTGGCCCAACGCCATGTCTGTGGCCATTTCTCCTCCTACAGACTCCAGCAGGGAGATGGCTGTTACCTGCAAAGAGATGCTCCCCAGACCCCTGGGCTCGGGAGAGGTTACCTGCTGGAAATACTTGTCCCCGTTGATGTATTCCTTGTCATGGGAGTCCTGTAGCCTGTTCGTCTTCACGTACTGCCACAGGGCCTGCACAATAGCTGAGCGGCTCTGGGTGTGCAACCCCAGCAGCCGGGCCAGGCGGGGGTCCAGTTTGAACTGGGGAGGCTGGAAAAAAGGATCAGAAAATGAGATCAAAGGGAGGATGTGGGAGAGACTCAGGGCCGGGTCACTCGGGGCTGGGGGCCACGGTGATCAGGCTCCTTGGAAACAGGACTTGGAGGAGGGGCAGGGAAGATGATGGAGCCCCTTGGCATGTCCCTGGTGTGGCATCTGGGACATGGGGACAGCCACAGACCTGGTAGTCTAGCATGAGGAGCAGCGTGCAGCGCACACTCAGGTCCCCTGGCCTCTTCACCTGGAACCCGTCTGTCTCCTGGGTTGTGGGTGTCCGGTGCCACTGTCCAGGGGAAGGGCTGGGTCACTTGCAGGCCCATCTGGCTCAGGGGGGCCAAGGGCTCTAGTGTCCCTGATCCACATCTGTGCAGGTTCTTTGGGGCCTTGGGCCTAGAGGAGTGTGGGTTCAAAGGCAGAAAGGATCTGCCTTACCTCAACAAGGTGGTTGTCAGGGCCATACAGGTCTTTGTCCAGCTCAATGACCAAACTCTTGAAGAAAGAAGAGAACTTCCGCTTCTGCTTGCTGGGCTATGGGAGAGGAACAGGGGCCATGGTGCAGGGTGGGCTGAGCTGGCAGTGGGCGAGCAGCACACTTTGGGGTAGCCTTCTGCACTTACATCCCAGATCCACCCGCTGGGTGGGAGACACTCTGGGTCTTCCCACTGCCCATACCCACCCCAGGACACTTGGAGAGACCTGGGCCAGGACGTACATCATCCAGGAGCTTCCCCTCCACCCGCAGCTCCCAGGAGGCGATGCTGCCGTCAGAGTCCTCTGCATCGGGCTTCGCAGGGTTAAAAGTATTGGAGATATAAAGACGCAGCTTCCGCTTTTGCTGTAGAAATAAAGAGCATAATACAGGGCACAGGCTGTGTGCCCCCACCCTGGGGGCACCCTGCTTCCTCTTCCTGCCCATGCTACGGCACCTTCATGGGCCTCTTGAGGGCCTCCTGGATGTCCACCCGCTTCCGCATGATGGTTTGATCCAGTTTCCTTTCAAACGCTAGGAGGTCCATGTAAGCCTGGGACTCAGGGACCAGCTCCCGAATCTGGAGGAGGGGCAGGGCAGGAGCAAGGAGGCTCAGCTGATGGCGCTGGTGCGGTGGGACAGGAGCCTGTGGTGCACCCCCAGGACACAAGATGCTGGACTGACTGCAGACCAGGGAGACTGGAGAGTGTGGATGGGACCTCTCCCCATGGCTTCATGATGCAACCTTCATGCAGGGCCTCTGCTGCTCCCCGAGGGAGGTCCTGCAGCTCACTGCCAGGGTGAGCAGCCCTGCAGCCCTGCAAGTGCTAGTGCCTACCCTCCTCATCTTGTCACTTCCCCTGTCCTCTGGTCACCCTTGGGTCCCTGCAAAGAGCTGGAGTCCCAACAGAAAAAAATGGCTAGCACTGCCCACCTCTATGCTGGTACCACTCCTGGTATCTGAACCATGCCACCTGACATCCAGCTGGGCCTGGGTCCCTTTGCGATGCCATCAGGATGTGTGGCTACCTTCTGTCCCCTCCATTGGCAGCCTCATTGCTCCTCTTTGTCCCATGACTTTCTGTTTGCAGACCTCTCGTGTTCAGCGCCCCCCCCCCCTTCACTCTGCCTCGCCCCCATCCTCTGGCCTGAGGAGCCTCACTTCTTAATGAGCTTTTTACACAAAAAGTGAAAGTGGTGTGGCGCTGAAACTCTGCTCCTGGGGGGAAGGGCAGAGCGACAAGGTGGGGGCTGCTGGGGGCTTCAGTGAAAGGCACTCACCCTTTGAGGGAGGATTTTGTCAGCCATCTTCCTCCTCTTGGCACTGTACATTTTTTAAAGAAAAAACCAGGTTACCATGGTGACAGATCTGGGAGTAACGAGGCCACCTGCTAAATTATCCCGACATCTCCGCCCGCCTGGCTGGGGTTCCCACAGCCCGCTTGTCTGCCTGCCCGCCTGCCTGCCTGAGGGGCTATGACAGTGGTGTGTGGAGCTGTTGTGTTGTGGTCCTCTCTTAGGAAGTGGGATCAATGCATCCTCCAGCCTACGACCCCCTTTTCCCACCACCACAACCTCAGGCCCAGAGAAATTCAGGCTTAGGGTGGACTGGGGATAGAGGAGGCATTTGAGGGAAGCTGGGGGATGGGGAAGACCGGAGACAAGGAGGACCTGTCCTTCCTGCCCAGCAGGGGTGTGTGTTCAAGGGGCTCTGAGCTCCCACGGGGAGACACCACCCCTCCCCATGCCTGGATAGGAGGGGCCAACAGGAAGCTGGCTGGATTTTCATTCCTTCCACCTCAGGACTGGAAGGGACCACTGAGGACAGGGGTCGCTCGTGCCCTAGGACCACCTGCCAGCTAGTCAAAGGACACACATCAGATAGGGGCCCAGAGACAGTGTGCGGGGAGGGGTACTCCAGTGACTGCAGAGTGGGCACCTTCAGTGGGTGCCCTTCAGTGGTCACCAGCCAGGACTTGGACTCCTGACCCACAAGCTGCTTCTAACTCCCAAAGCACCCAGGACACCCCCGGGGAGCAAGAGCTAGAAAGCAGCCCAGAGGAAGGGGCTACACTGCCCTTCCCTCCAAATCCTCGGGAAGGCTGCAAGAGCCGCTCATTTAAAGGTTAGCACTTTATACTGAGTATCTACGTGAAACTCCCCTTTTATACAAGATAAATCATGGGATGATTATCTGCTATGCAAAATGATGAACTTCGCATAATAATTCATCATGGGATCCTTAAAATGGTGAATGTGCCTTGTGTAAAAAAAATTCAATAATGAAGTAAAATTGATATTACACCTTTTAGAGGGATCCATCTGTTGTGCGAAAAGGAAACGTGTGTTTGGCTAAACACTGATGCCCATAGGGTCATGTCCTGCCAGGAGGCAGCAGGGGCTTTTGGGGTGTTACTAACTGCCCAGAAAAGGAAACGGGCTGGCCAGGGTGGCCTGGGGGCGGACCTGGTGCAGAGGAAGGGTTATAGCAGCACCTCACCTTCTGAGCGCCTAAAGATCACCTGCACAAGTCTGGGTAGAGACTGCCACTCACAGAGGAGGCTCCATGCCCCAGCCCCATGGCCAGAGATTCCCACGGGGAAGGCCTGGCTGGAGTGGTCTTGGAGACGCCGCCGGGGGCACGCAGGAAGGCGTAGAGGGAACTACACTTCAGGGAACAGCAAAACCTCTTCCCCCATCCTATCGCCTGCCCCATCCACACCCTGAAGACTGAAGCATCACCCAGAACCTGTGGTCAAGAGTGGGGAGCGGGCTTGGCAGGTGACAAGGAGCAGGGCGAGGGACGGGTCACTGCCTGTGACGGCCTAAGCTTGTCTCTCGCGGGCACACAAAAGAACCAGACTGGTGCCCCTGAGCCCACCCCCCCGGAGGGCACCCCACCCGGAGGCGGCCCTGCCAGCCGCTCCTGCTCGCTGGGGCTTCGCTTCGCCCCCGGCCCCGCCCCACTCACCTGCGGCTCCGCGCGGAGGCGGTGGGCACCGGCTGGCCCTGACTCTGAGCGGGGCTCTGCCCGGGCGGGGGCGCTGCTCGCTTGCGGGCGGGCTCCATGCCCGCGGGGGCCAGGCCGGGTCGCACGGCAGGGCTGCCCATGTACGGGGAGCCCGGGGGGCCCATGGGCGCCCCCTGGTGGGGCATCCGGGCTCCGGACGGCATCCCAGGACGCTGGGGGCGGGGCGGGGGAAGAGAAACCGGCACCCGTGGGTCAGACCCGGGTCCCCGGCCGCGGGGCGGAACCGACGTCCTTACCTGGACCGACCCCCCACACCCCGCTGGTGACCCTGGGCGCGGGTGAACGCGAGGGTAGGCGGGGCAGGGCGCTGGAACCCGCGCGGTCGGGGGAGGGGCTCAGCGCCCGCGGCGGGAAGGAACGCGGCCAGGCAGGCGCCCTGGGCATCGCGGCCGCGGGCGCAGCGGTACCCGAGGACTGGGAATGGCGAGGAGGCTCGCGGCGCATGACGCTCTGCAGGGTGACCAAATAGCCCTCTCGTCCCCACTTGACAGATGAGGCAACTGCGGCTCAAGGAGAAAGGCGACCTCGCCAAGGTCACACCGCGCTCCTGGCACGATGGCACTGGACGCGGGCTCTGCCCACTCCCTCCTCCTTCCCGGGCATTCTCCTCAGGTTGCTCAGCCCCTCCTCATCCACTCCCCTTTCTGCCCCTACCCCATCCCGGATTTTGGCCCCTTGGTCTCAGACCTTAATTTCCTCGGCAGACTCGAGTTTCCACACCCAGGGGCTTCCCTGACTTGTCCCCCTCCCCCAACTCTGCCAGGGTGAAGGCTGGGGGCAGGGCAAGGGCACCTGAGGGGCTGACGTCAGACCCTGGCAGGTCTCTCTGATTGGGAGCCGGAAGCTGGGCTCCAGGTGGGCTGCCTGGGAGCCCTGTGTGGGTCAAAAGCAGCAGCATCTCCACCAGGTGCACCAGGTCCCCTGCCTGTCCCTGGAGGCACAGAAGGGCCCACTCTCCAGGCCTCCTCCACCCTTCATGCTACCCCAGAGTGGGGGATCCAAGGGGACACTAGCAGGTGGCATCCCCAGCCCACTATCACGCATAGTGAGGTGGGTTCAGATGAGGTACAAATGTCTCCCCTGAGAAGTGTTCCAGATCCCTTTTGTCCAGACCCCAGAAAGGAGATAAGTGGGGTCAGACACAGGTTCAGGTGCCATAGGTGGAGGGGAGGTGGGGGAGAGAAGGCTACTGGGCAAAGAGATGCAGACTCAGCTCAGGTCAGCGTGCTTCCCGTTTTTCCCCAGTGCAAGGGGCTGTCCTGCCCTACCCTGGGCTTGGCCTTCCCTCTTTTCACTGTGCCTGACCCTAACACCTCCGCTCCAGCTAGCAGCTGTCTCTGCCCATCTCTCGGCCCATAGAACCTGCCTCTGCCTGCCTCCCCCATTACATCTGACCCTGTCACTCACACCTCCACAGTGGCAGCCCCAGCAAAACCCAGGCCCAACTATTGCCACGGGCACAGACAGGACACTGGGAGTGGGGTCCTCACAGCCACTCCAAAGCCAAAGCTCTAACTTGCCTGCATTTAAATCCCTGTGGAGTGCCTCCTTCTCCGTAGTGGCCTCTTTAAAGAGACCTCCCCAAGGAGCAAGGTTAGGACTGTAACCGCCCTGGCCCACAGGAGTCCCTGGGAAGTTGCCCCCCAAAACCTCCAGGGCTGGAGCAGGCTGCCTCAGGGAAGTCCTTTTGCTTATCTCTGTGTTCCCACTCCTCAAGGCCAGCATACCAGCTGACTTAGAGAGGCCCTGTTACCCAATGCATTTCCCCCTAAGAGGCAAAGATTTGGGGGGCTCTGAGCTCTCTTGGGGTTACAACCATACTGGACTGTGGTGAACCTGCCTACTTCCTGTCTGCATGGCCCCTGTCCCTGCCGTTCCCACCCTGCCTGTCTCTCCCAGCCCAGCCCCCTTCTGCTCTGCTCAGGGTTCTATCTCTGAGGCCCCTGATCCTGCTGGGTCCCCACATGTCTCTGCAGCCTGCCTGGGGTGGGACAGTGCAGTGCTGCCCCTTTGGCCTCTAGGCCTTCTGTCCCCAATTTCAGCCATTCCTTCACACTTTGAGGAGTTAAGGATATCTACTTCCAGTGAGGCTCAAGGGGTCCTTCACAAGACCCCTTAACTTGGGGTCTGACTCTAGAGCAGTCGTCTTGAAGACTCTCAACTCTGAGGCCATAGCCATGCCCCAAGCCCTCCTGGGGAGAGGGAGAGCTTCCCTCTCGGTGGCCCACGGTGCTTTCAGGGTCACCTGCTCCTCCTGTCTCACAATCAGTACTACTTTCCCCAAGGATGGGCAGGAAAAACCGACAGCCCAATGCAGCCTTGCCTGTCCCAGTCCCCTACCCCACCCCACCCCCACCCCTAAGGCAAAGGAACACCTGGGCCCAATCGGAAAGAATTGAAGACAACACGTCCAGCGCAGAGGGGACCCTCTCCCCAAACCCACACGCCGGCAGGGGACAGTCCCAAGTCCCACCCCCGGCCCTGACAAGCGCCCATGCCAACGCCTCCCTCCCTGCCGCCGCCGCTGCTGCCGCCGCTGCTGCCGCGCGCCCATCCCCAGCGGCCGCCTGGCGACGTGTTCGGATGCCAGGCGCAGGCACCGTCTTGGCCCGGCCGTGCGCCCACGGCAGAGGCCGCATGTCCCACGGCGCCCTGGGGCCCCTCCCGGTCCCCCCTCCATTCAGCCCGCGCCAGCCCGCGCCCTCCCCCGCTAACTTTCCCCCACTCACCACCCCATGGACCAGAAACTCAAAAAGTTTGCTTTTCGTGGCTTTGCGCGCCCCTCCGGCAACTTCGTCCGCGGCCATCGGGGTGGGCTCCGCGGCGCCTCTCACACTCTCTCTCTTCCTCTTTCTTTCCCTTTTCTGCCTTTTTTTTCCTCCAACTCTCCCCTCTGAGTCCTGCTGGGCTCTCTCACACTTCTACTCGAGCGGAGTGGGGAGGGGGCCCCTTCAGGGCTGCCCTGACGGCCCACGGCCCACGCCGTCGCCGCCGCCCGCCCGCCGCCGCGGCTGCCGCATTCCAGCACTGATAAGCCAGAAATAGTCCGGCGGCCCGGGGTCTGCGTGCGGGCTCGGCGGGCACGGCGGGCGCTCGCCCGGGCCGCCTCGGCCCCCGGCCGCGCACACCAGCAGGGCGGCCGGGCGCGGGCGCAGCGGAGGGTGCCCGAGGCCCGCGGGGGGCGGCGGGGAGGGGGCGCGGGGAGGCGGCAGCGGCGGGGGGCTCCCCGGCCACCCCGGCTGCCTCGCCGCAAATAGTTTCTCGGCTGGGGAATTCGCCGGCAGAGCCAGGCAGGGAACAGCCAGTTCCAACTTCCTTCCCCCCAGTGGCTCCCGCTGCATTTCGGAGGCCCTTTCCCCAGAGACCTGGCAGGCCAAGTAGGGAAACATTCGCGGGGAGGAACCCGGGGGGAGCCGGGCCAGCCGGGGGAGGCCTCGCTCCGGCCCCGGGGCGCGGTGGGTGTGCCCGGGCGGGAGGGCGGCGCGCCCTTGCCTCGCGCGCCCGCCGCGTGTCAGCACCCCTTTGTGGCCCGGCGGCGGCGGCGGCCATGGGTGTGGATGTTTGTGTGCGTGCAGACAGCAGCACTCTGTGCCTCGCTCCACGCGAGCCGCTGCTTCTCCCGAGCGCGCGCGTGCGTGCGGGTCCCGCCGCGGCCTGTGCCCGCGCCGTGCATCTCGGGGTGCGCCTACTTCGGGGACCGTGCGCCTTTGTCTCTACGTGAGAAAGTGAGGGCAAGAGGGGATGGGTTTCCGAAAGAGACGTGGGTCGGGCTCATGAGAACCAGGAGAGGAAAATGTGGGGAATGGCGCAGGGCCCGGGTGGGTGCTTGGGTGGGGAGCTGGAAAGAATGAGGCACAAGAGACTTGCAGGTCTGGGACAGGGGGTGGGGACGCGCAAGAGAGAGGCGGCTGAGGTTGGTGGGGGCGGCCTCGAGACCCCAACGGAAGGAGATACGGGCGCCCAGTTTAGGGCCTGAAGGGAGCTGGCAGCCCCTGGAGTCGAGGAAGGACGGAAGGACAGAAGGGAAAAGTGGCAAAGCGGCCCTACCCGAGCGGGGCGCCCTGGTCCCGCCCACAGCCCAAAGCCACGCCCTCTCCCCGCCTCTCGGAGGAGGAACCCTTGGCTTTGGGCAACAGTGGGTCAAGTTTACTGGTCTGCTGGGGCTGGCTGTCAGAAGCCAGGTGCAGGAGGGCAAGGCTGGGGGCTTGTAGAATACCCAAGTGCAGTGGGGCCGCCAGGGGCCAGCTCTACTCTAAGGGGTCCTGTCCCCTGACTCTCTGGAGTGGCGGCTGGGGTCAGGGCAAACACCACACTATGCGCTCTCTGCCTCTGGTTTTCCCTGGTCCCGAGTTGAGCTCCTGGCTGACATATCTACCCCGGTGCTCCCTGTTAAGGTGAAAGGCTGGAGACGGCTTGTGGTTCCGGATGTCGTACCTCTGTCCCTGCTCTAGCCAGAGACAGGCATGGCGAGTGGGGGAGTGGGTGGCTCCTGGGAACCTGGAAAGGGGACCTGCTTCCAGCCCCCACTCCCTGTCATTCTTGTCTTTCCTTTGCCTACAGTGCTTCCACCTGCCCTCAGCCTGTCCCCATCCCACCAGATCTTTCTCTTCTCCAAACACCTATTGCCATTTATCCTGGCCTTGAACTGACACCAGACAGATCAGAGCTTGAGGTGTCCTGGGTTTCATAGCCTGGGTTCAGTCTAGGTGTGACCGTCGCCCCTGAGGTCAGGATGGCCTGATCTTGGTCCTGTTTGCCCCCAGACCTGAGCATGGATCTGACAGGACATCAATTTCCCCATCCACTGAGGGCACTTCCCTAGGCCCTGACCCTGGAGGTTGGGCCAGCGGGTGGGGGCACCCCTCTAGGTTTTGTGTAAGGCTTACTGCTCTTTTCCAGGAATCCTTGCAGGAAGACAGCACAGGAGGGAGAAATGAGGACCCCATCTTAGGCCGCTGGCGTAAGGGGAGGATACCCTGACCCTTGGAGTTGGAGTAGTAATGGAAGGGGTTATCAGAGCTGGTGGTAATCCCTTGGCACCGGCCCTGGGGAGGCATCCCTGTGCTGCATACAACAAACCTCACGCACACCCCCAAAGGAGGCACACACACTCAGGCCTGCAGCGAGCAGTAGGAACAGCAGAGATTGTCACACACAGGCACACCTTGGCCACTCCCACGACCCAGCACAGAGGCCCATTCACAAGGGCTGCCAGCTCAGCCTGTGTGCACAGCTGCGTTCACAGGGTGGCCGAGGGGAGCAAGCCCTGCACCTTTCCATCAGAAGTTAGGGACCCCAGTGCGGAGCTCCAAGCCAGGTCCCTTCTCCCAAAGTCCTGGACCCCCCACAGCCCAGCCCCCCGCACTGCTTTCCATCGGTGCCCCCTGGCTGGCTGCCTATACAGGGTGGGTAGGGTCCCCGGGTGTGCGCAGCTGCCCGCGGAGCTAGGGCGGTACAGGCGGCCCAACCTAGCCGGGCGCGAGTCCAGGTCAGGGCGGCCCCCACGGTGTCCTGGAGCCGGAGTCCCCCCTGCCGTCCCCCCATCTCTCCTTCCCTCGCACAAGCGCGACCAGCACCAAATGGCAAAGCGCCGCTCCCCGCTCAGGGAGAGAGATGCGCCCGGCCTGCGGGACGGCATGGTCGCCTGCCCCCCCCCCGCTCCCACCACTCCCGGGCTGCTTGCGACGGGCGGGCGGTGATCGAGGCACCGGGACCCTGACCCACGGACTGTGCTGCCCTCCCTCCGCCCGCGCCGGTGCCGGGGCTGGGCATGCGCGCTCGGCCTCCCTGCCGGTGAAGGTCAGCCCGGGCCCAGCTGCCGGAGGAGGAGGAGCGGGACGGCGACTTAACTCTTTCCCTGCGGGAAGATGGCCACCGAGGCCGCCCAACTCGGCTCTGCCCTCCACCTGCTGGTGGAGGTCCTGCGGGGACGCGGCCTGGGGAGGGGGAGTCGAGGAGGAGAGGGCAGGAGAGGGTGGAGGAAGGGAGGCTGAGGTGGGGGGAGGCTGGCAGAGGAGAGGGAGGGAAGGAGGGAGGAACAAAGGAAGCCAGGCTGGAGGGAGAAAGGGCGGCTAGGCAGAGACCCCTTTTCCTGGACTCAGGCGATAAAGCTTTCCTTAGTGGAATGAAATTACCCTCCCAGATCGGGGCGTGTGGTGTGTGAACCCTGGAGCCCGGAGGATGACCCCTGAATCCTGAGATCTGGCACATCCCTGAACCCAGGGGGTCACTGACTCTCCCCACCCCCCCGCCAGGCACTGGATCCAAGATGCTGTGACCCCCACATGTTTGGCCTAAGCCCCAGGCCTCCAGCGAACTCTGGCTGGACTTCAGCTGCCCAAGCTCAGCTCCTAACCACTGACAGACAGGACTCTGGAGATCAGACAGGGGGTCCCCTCCTGCCCTCCACCCTTCCCTGCCTGAGCAGCTAGGTGGCTCCCTGCCAGACAGGGTGTTCCTGTCCCCAGGTACCCTCTGCCATGATTCAGGGTCTCTTCTTCTCTGTGACTCTGCCACTCTGTGTCAGTTCTATACACACACACACACACACACACACACACACACACACACACACACGCAAGACAGACACTAGAAAAAAGCAAAGAAAACAATAACAAATAGGGCACCAAAATATCCCTGTGACCTTGGGCGAGTCTCCTCTCTCTGGCCCTAGCCCTTGGCCACAGGATTCTTAGGGTTCTTCCTGCTCTGAAATCCAAGGAGTCCCAAAGATATAGAGCCATCAAGGCACAGGAGGAAGGCAGGGCAGCAGCAGAGAGGGGTTCCCCAGCAAATGGGTGCTGCTTCCAAGCGCAGCTTGGGCCCAGCCTCCATCTGTGCAGTCCTCCAGGACACCCCATTCCTCCTCTCTCTGGAGCTACTCTCTCTGCTCCTGGCTCCACAGCAGCAGCAGCAGCAGCAGCAGCAGGACACCTTACCGTGGGCTCCCCGAGGTCCTGCAAGGTGAGCAGGCGCATGACATAGGTTGGCCGATTGCACAGTCCTCTCTCCCTGTGCCTGCGTGGGTCTGCCTGGGCTAATGGGATGCTCCCTGACACCCCTCCCAGCCCACACACACCGCGCACACAATGAACTGCAAACATCGGGGAGCTGGGGCTGCTGGTGGCAGGAGGAGCGTGGAGCTGAGCCTCTGGGGCTCCTAGCAGCCCAGGGCCCCGGGCCCCGGCCCCAGGGGGAGGGCATGTTTCAGATTCACTGCAGGTCTCTTTCATTCACAGCCACCATTAATTAGGTGGTCTTCCTGCAGCAGGTCATGCCTGATCACTCGAGGGACTATACAAAAGCCCAGCCACAAGGTCCTAACTCCCCATTGCTGTGTGGGGCTGGGCAGTGTTTCCAGGGGATCCCCAGGATCCCTAGGGGTGCTGCAACTTGCCACCCCCACGTACTCTGCCTGATGGGTGGCAGGACCAGATCCAGCGAATCCGGCAGCACCACCGAGCTGCTGGCCATGTAAGGCGGGGAGGGTCACATACTAGCCACTCTCGCTTCCTTCCTAGCAGCCTTGCTGGCCATGCTGGCCAGAGTCAGGGGTTTGGAGGTGGCGGAAGCCCTGGGCCGAGGATGCATTGACTGCGGAGCTCAGGAGCTCCTGGGAGAGGGCAGTCAGGGCTGTGGCAGCCCTTGGGCCCGCACAGCATCCTCTCTCTTCTGGGAAGTCCTCAAGCTCATGGCTCCTGCCCATACCCCAAATGCCAGAGGCAAGGCTGGGGCAACCCTCAGATGTGTCCTAATCTAGCCCTCCTGTTCTAGATCTGGCTCACTTCTCCCGGCACTGGCTGCAGGGGACCTGGGACCCAGATTTTACAGGCAGCCATCGCTTCTTGTGGCTGAGGGTCTGCTGCGCTGCCGACTCAGAGGCCTGGCAGGCTGCTTCCTCTCTGGGAGGAATGCCAAGCACCCTCCGCAACTGTGGGAGGGGCAGAGTGGTCCCTGGGTCTCCCTCCTTGCAGCCTGAGTGGTACCCACTTTGTCCCTAGAGTGCCCTTGGCTTCTGCCGCTGAACCCCATAAGACCCTACAAGCTCCCCTTTTGCCTCTGATTCCATTGACATGGGCTGACCCCTCCTGGGCTCTCAGTGACCCCAGGGCTGCTGTGAGCCTTGCTTTGTCTTCTTCAAGGGGACTCACACCCCCACTCTCCAGTCTGAGATGCTGCTTCCAGAGCCCTCCATGGCTACTGACCCAGGGTACAAAGGGACCCTCCCACCTGCCTGTGCTCCCAGGGCCCTAGCTTTTTCTGTCCCCCATACACAGCTCATCTGGCAATGGCTAAGGCCACGCTCCTGCACACAGTCCACCTTATTTCTTGAGGTGGCGCAGCCCGCACACCTGGGCCTCCCGGTTTCATGGCCATGGGCCTCCCATGATTCTCTGCCTGGGACAAGGGTGGACCAGGGTCATCTCAGCTGAGCATAGCAACTGCGGTTCCCTCTCCATTTCTCTCCCATGTACCTCACTGTCTGCCACCTCTTCCCAACTTGTCACCCAGCTCTCTGACCTTTGTCACCCTGCAGACACTCTGTCCTTCTCTGACCTGGGCCTTATCACAATCACTCTCTACTCTTGCACATTCTTTTGGGGGTATGGATTGAGTGCAGGGCTTTTGCACTTAGCTATATACCTCAGCACTCTGCTTTTGAGCCAGCCAGGGTCTCACTATGTGCTTCAGGCTGGCCTTGAGCTCACTTTGGAAACCAGGCTGCTCACAAACTCACAATGATCTTCCTGTGTCAGCCTCCTGAGTGCTAGGATTATAGGTGTGCACCACCACACCCAGCTTCTCAGCCTTTTTAAAAATTCTGAGACAGTCTCCAGCTAAGTGACCACATTGCCCAGGCTGGGCTTGAAGGTGAGATCCTCCTGCTTCAGCCTGGGATTATAGATGTGCACCATCACACCTGTGTATATCTCTATGTGGCAAGTGGTGCTGGGGATAGAAGGAAGGCCCTCACCTCTGGTAGGCAAGTGCTCTGCCACTAGGCTGCCCCCCCCAGCCTCCTCTCTCCTCCCGCCTCCGCCTTTCTCTGTCCCCTTCCTTGGCCCAGCTTTTCTGCTGCCTGTCCTGCCTTCCCTCGATGTTGGGGTGGCTTGTGGGACCTGTGTTCCTGGGGACCTCGGTCACCATGGGTCTCAGGGTTTTCAGCCCCATCTATAATTAATTGCCTATCCTGAAGTCTGGGCCCCAGATGCAATTGCTCCACAGTAGGTATTGAGCGACTTGCTTTCCACTTTGCTCCCCAAATTCCCTTCTCTACACAGTAGACCCCCTAAACAGGGACTCAAGGGTCCAAGTTTCCGGCACAATCTGAACGCAGGGGAGAATGGACAGAATAAGGAAGATGGGGGCTCCCCAAGTTGGCTCTGTTGAACTCTGTGGTCTGCTTCAAAGATTACATACAGTTTCCTGATCCCCAGGAGCAAAAAATCAGAGTTCAGTGAGGTGTGGCAGCGCACCCCTATAATTCCAGCCCTGGGGCCAGTGAGGCAGGAGGCTCACTGAGAATTCAAGGCCAGCCTGGGCTACAAAGCAAGCCTTTGTCTTAAGACAGCTAATAAATACATAAATAAACCAGTCTTCTCCAGAAGCAAACTTTGGAGAGACTCTGCTCTGTCCCCGGCTATTAAACATTGTAGCCTTAGCTGGGGGTGGTGGCGCATACCTGTAATCCCAGCACTTGGGAGGCTGAGGCAGAAGGATTGGTGTGAGTTCGAGACCAGCCTGGGCTACAAAAGTGAGCTCAAGGTCAGCCTGAACTGCACAATGAGACCCTGTCTCAAAAAGACAAAAAACAAAAAACCCCACTGTAGCCTTACCCAGCCAGCATGGTGGTGCACACCCATAATCCCAACACTTGAGAGGCTGAGGCAGGAGGATTCCCAAGAGTTCAAGGCCAGCCTGGGATACTGGTGAGTTCAGGGGCTGCCTGAACTAGACCACAAGACCCTGTCTCAACCCCAAACAATAAACAAACACCGCAGCCTCTCCCTTTCCCCCAGGTTCCTTATCACTTTTGTTCATTCCTTCCTTGGATGGGTAGTACTATGCAATCTACCAATTTATTATCTTAATGTTTAACTTCTCTTCCCTACTCGCAGGCAAAAGGGAAAGTTCTTTCTTTCTTTCTTTCTTTTGTGTGTGTTGAGAGGCTGAGGCAGGAGGATCACTGAATCCTCCTGTCTTGGCCTCCCAATGCATCACCACCCCTGGCAAAGGGCAGGGATTTTTATGTCTTGTTCACTGAGGATTACTGATTATCTGCTACCTGGCGACTCCAGTGAGTCCAAGACAGAGGTGTGCATGGTGTCCAGCTAGGACTTTTCAGGAGCCATAGGTCTTCCTCAGTTTGCCCAAGCCTTTGCTGTCTGCTGACCACTGCCACACACTGGGGTCTGTTTAATCCTGATGGGTACACGCATGGCACAGGCAGAATCCCCACCCTGAAGACAAGGCAGGTCTCCTGCTAAGGATGAGAAAAACAGGGACTTAAGAAGCCACACAGGCCGGGCGTGGTGGCTCACGCCTGTAATCCCAGCACTCGGGAGGCTGAGGCAGGAGGATTGGTGCGAGTTCGAGACCAGCCTGGGCTACAAAAGTGAGCTCAAGGTCAGCCTCAACTGCATAGCGAGACCCTGTC
>PVJA010021116.1:0-17064 GCA_004027025.1 Myocastor coypus
CCTTTTTTTTTTTTTTTTTTTTTTTTTTTTTCTTTTGGGTACTGGGAATCAAACTCAAGACATTATTCTTGCCAAGTAGGCAGTGTGCTGCTGAACTAAATGCCCAGTGCATTTTATTTTTTATTTTTATTTTTTTCCTTGTTTCAGAACTTTTTTTTATTTTTATGGCCAGCTCAGCCTGCCCTGAGGGCAGGGCTGGGGCAGCATGTGCCTGGGATTGAACTACGGTCCCTGCAGCCGCCCAAGCTTTCCTAAGCAGGCGCTTTAGACCACTGAACCATCCCGCCGGGCCTGAAGACCATCTTTTATAGCACTAACCCACGAAAAATACCCAAGGAACAGACATGGATAGAAATTAAATTATTGATGTGGAAAGCCCTAAAATAATCACAAATGTTAAAGGTGGTGCTTGAGTAGACCCCTGGAAACAGGCTCATGTGGGGCTGGACTTAATTTCCTTTAAGTACAAGCTGGCTAAAATCAGGGTGACATCAACAGGTGGCTTGGAGGATGGACTGAGTTCATATGAGGTTTGGGGATGGAGTTTATAATCTTAAGAAATCTAGATGGAATGCTTGGGTCAAAATTCTAAGGATCAGCTGTTGCGTGGACACTACTGGTACCTGGTAGATTGTTAAATTTCTTTATGGCCATTAGTATTGTTTGCTGAGGGGAATATGGTCCTTTTAGTGGATTCTTGTTTGTACAGGACAACATGTATATAGGGAAGGTCTTTCTCAGGTCAGGCCTGACAACAAAAAAGGCAGTTTTTGTTTTGTTGGTTTTTTTTTTAACAGGGCTGGCCTTAAACTTGTGGCGATTTCTACCCTCAGCCTTGCCTGCTGGGATTACAAGTGTGCACTACCATTCCTGGCTGAGGAAGGCACATATTTGATACCCACTCTGAAGGCACACATTGATTATCCCTAAAGCTAAAGTTATCAAATGGAACGGAAGTAATTCTGAATATAAGAACAAGTTTTCCCTTAAATACTGTACTTTAAAAGACTAAAAACAGCCAGGCATCCCAGTAATACCAGCACTTTGGAGGCTGAGGCAGGATGATCATTGCAGGTTTGAAGTGAGCCTGGAGTACAGTTCAAGACCAGTTTGCGGTATCTATTAAGATCCTGTCTGAAACAAACAAAAAGCAAAGTAATAAAAAGTGTTAGGACAAAGAAAAATAGAGGTTTGAGCTCAACCAGACAAGTTTGTTGTAGAATGTTTGCTCTGAGAAGGACCATTCTGGCACTAGAAACCAGACCAGCTCCCTTATACAGGTGATGGGGGTCTTTTGTAGGTTCATGCAGAGTTGGGAGCTGAGAAAGGGGACTCTGGTCCCCTGCCAAGAATAAGGCTTGAGAGAACACAAGCAGTTGCAGCTGCCCAAGGACAAAGTTTGGGAAAGGAAAGGGAGAGGTGGCTCCTGTTCACAACAGAGCTGATCATATTATAAGTCCCTAGGTACAGCTGTGCTGGTAGGGGTATTTATTTAGCAGGGTCTCTGACCAGGGGAATAGCAGTCAGAACCTCCAGGATAGAGACTCCTATGAGTTAGGAATAAGAGCACACAGCTTCTCCATGCTGGTACACCTCTGTGTGCATGGGTACCACTCTTGCAAGGCTGTGAATGAAAGCTCACTTTCACTACCTCTGGAATCCAGCTTTTGGGGGTGGGAGGAATTTGAAAAAGTAAATTCACTTTCTCTCTTTTTTGTCTTTTTTTTTCCCCCCAGTACTGGAGATTGAACTCAAGACCCTACACTTGCCAGGCAAATGCTTATTCGACTGAGCTATCTCTCTGGGCCCTCGTAATTTTTTTTTTTTTAATCAACTATCATTTTATTTTCATGGAGGCTAAAGAACAATTTAGAGAAGGTCCTATACTTAAGCACAGAGCTGGGAAAGTACATAAGGGCATCAATGCCATTGTTTGCAGTTTAGCCTGTCAGTCATCATGATTAAAACATGACCCCCCCAATGGCTTTCATAGGTACAATAAAATGTTTTGCAAAAGGTTGCAGAATGTAATAAAATCTGCTCAGTTTCATTTCCAATGCTGTGGAATCATAGAGAATGAAGCCCATTTTCTCATGTCTTTCGATTTGAATTACTTCAATGCCATTGTTACTAAAAGTAGGCCCGGAGGACAGCTGCTTCTGCTGCCATTTCTTCCTCTGACCTCCAAGAGACTGTGGTATCTTCTTCTTCTTTGTCATGTTTCTCTAGCTCCTCATAGATGCTGTCATTCCTGTGAAAGTCTCCAGCCTTTCTAGGAAGAATGTGGACATGAACATGCTTCACAGTCTGTCCAGCTTCAGGGCCATCCTGCATGGAAAAGGTGAGAGAGGTCCCTTGGAAATGTCTCTCTACCACTGTGCCGACTCTCTGGGTCACCTGAAACAAATCAGCCACTTCTTCAGGACGCAGGTCACGGAAGCGCTCCACTGGCCGCAGTGGACACACAAGGACATGTCCTGGTACCACAGGTTTTCTATTCACAAGAGCAAAGGATAATTCTGTTTTGAGAAACACCATGGAGGGCTTGATGAGATGCTGGCTGAATCTGAATGACATTTTCTCACGGTTGAAGCCTCTTCTCAAAATTGATTGATGTCTTGTCAGTAGTCACTAGGGAGTTAATTCCCTGGATCCTGCAGATGGTAGGCTAGTTCCAAGCAAAGATATGAGACCAGGTTAGTTGACTGCTCTTGCAGGGTATCGAGAGGTGCTGTGGCAGCATGAAGGTGGCCTCCTCCCCAAGGCTACTCATTCTACTGCTTTTAGACTACTGCTGTCTCCTGAGAGTCCTTGACAGCAGGGTGCACAGTTTCTAGAGATGGGCAAGGCAATAAGTCATCCCAGGATACCTACCTCAGAGGGCAATGCAAAGCTCTATTAACAAGGGACAGTTGAAGATCTTCAAGTGATTCAAATAAAATCACTCTATGGATTATTCTTAGTGGACTTCCCTTCTTTGCTGAGCCTCAAAACTTCCAAGATCTTGACAGCTGGAAAAGAAAGGCAGAGGGAGGGTGGGGCAAGAGCAGTGTCACCTGATGGACCTTTTGTTTTTCTTTTTGAGACAGGATCTCACTAGTCAGTCCAGGCTGCCCTTTGTAGCCTGGGCTGGACTCAAACTCACAGCGATCCATTTGCCTCAGCCTCATGATTATAGGCATGCACCATCACAACTGTGAATTCATTTCTCGCAGGGTACTAGACATTTTGAGTTTTTCAATCTTTTAAAATTTTATGTATTTAGTACAGGGTCTCACTATGCAGCTTAGACTCATAGTGATCTTTTTTTTCAGCCTCCCTAGCGTTGGGATTACAGGCTTGTGCGACCATGCCCAGTTTCAGTGGCTGGCATAGTGTGCCCAGGGTTCCAGGTTGGCATGGCAAGTGGTACCAGGGATTGAACCCAGGTCTTTGCACTTGTCAGGCAAGTGTTTAGATCTCTAAGCTGTCTCCCTTGTCCACATTTTGAGTTCTGTATGTTTGTGTATGTGTAGAGTGCGGGAAACTGAGCCTGTCACTGGGCTGTGTCTGAGAAATTCTTCTGAAATGAGGAATTTAACCCACCCTTTTTGTGACAGATTGGCTGACTCCAAGTACAGAAAAATTTTCAGGATACCTCAGAAAGAGGCAGGAGAAGCATTTATCAGAAGGAGAATAATGGCACGTATTCCAGAGGAGTGTGCTTAGGGAAGTCAGACACATTATAGTTTGGAGTAGGTAACATTTATACTTTTTCTGAAGGGTGAAATTCTGGAAAAACATGGCCAGAACACACAGTCTGTATAGCCATGGCTGTTTTTGTTTTTGAGTAGATAATTTAAACATTCTCTGGATCCCCTAAGCCTGCTGTTTACTTTCTTAACTGGGCCAATTTATGGGCTGTTAGTGATAAGTCTGATAGGGAAGAGGTGTAAATTTATCCAAAAGAATGTTGTCATTACCTTAGGCTCCTGCTTTTTACTTTCTTAATTGAGCCATATGGCCTTTCAGTGGTGAGTCTGCTTAAGAGAAAAAAACAAAACAAAACAAAACAAAAAAAAACAGTGAGTTGTGGAAGTTGCAGTCTTCTTAAAAGTACAATCTTTCCTTATGATTTGTCCCTTTCTCATCTTTTCTTATATCTTACCTCAAACCCAGTCACTTACATATGTAAGGCAAATGTGGTTAGCCACTAGGTTCATGTGCTCGGGTTCGTCTGCTCATCTCTGACCAAATATAAGGAGGCTGTGTATTTTTTTTTTTTTTTTTTTTTTTTTTTTGTGGGGCCAGGGTTCAAACTCATGACCTTGCACTTGCCAGCCAGGCACTTGTGCCATGGAGCTATCTCCCCAGCCCCAAGGCTATGTATTTGGGTAAAAGGAAAAACAATTTATTCAAAGCTAGTTCTGAGGAAAAGGAGAAGCCCAAGTGCCTTGAATCACCATTTCCACATGCACAGATGTGTTTTTGGAGTCTATTATAACAAGAGACAATGTGGACAGAATACATACGCATTTTCAGGATAGTTCCATCTGTTCCTAGAATTCATACCTCTTCCTCCCTCACCTAAGGGAATGAAATTGAGCTTGATCTCCTGGTGTCAGGATCTACATATTCTGTCTGTTCCTCTTGCAGTTGGAGAGATGGAGGAGTTACTTGTCTTCAGCATGAGAAAGCCACTTATTCCAAAGGAAAATCTTAACTTTTAAAGTTTTACTTTGTAGTGTTCATTACACTGAAGTAAACTTTAAAAGAGGAAAAGAAGCTTCCCCAACCTTAAGTAGTTTCTTTTCAGACTTTTCCATCCCTGTGGCTATTGCTAAGTTGCAAAATTATCACTGCTTAGTTAACTGCCTTCGCCACATTTCAGTAAACTCATGTGGCCACCCACCACTTTCATTCCACTGGACAGATCAGCCCCTCTGAATGATGTAGGGGAAATTCTAGGTATTAGATACACTGAGTGTGTGTTCCTCAAAGTTAAAGAATAAATTCTAAGGAACAATAGAGGTTAAGAGTAGGAAAACTGCCAGATATGGTGGCTTGTTTCTGTAATCCCTGAACTCAGGAGGCTGAGGCAGGAGGAATGCCAAGAGTTCAAGCAAGAGCAGCCTGTGCTACAAAATGAGTTCGAGGTCAGCTTGGATTGCATAGTGAGATCCTGTCTCAAAAAAGGAAGAAAAAGAATGATTATTTATTGGAAGAAAGGAATGAAGACTAGGAATAGGGATTAGAAATAGATCCTGAGAGAAAGGAGTGGTCCTGAATGGGTTGCCAATAAGCACACCTCTTAAGAAAGTTTTATAAAGCAAAACTATGAGGTGGGCATAATGTGAGACAAAGTTATGATGAACTAATAAGATTGCAAATATAGTTGCTTAGGTAACATTGATCCAGTGGTAGCAAGGGCATATGGATGGCATCATTAACCCTGGGTGATTATCTGTATACTTAGTCCTAATGTTAATGGGTGAGAAAAGATGGCCTGCCCTTAATAAGATAATAGGAAATTTCAGAAGGGTAAGACCAATAATCCCAAGCTCCTGTCCCGTCCCTTAGGGAAGAATCCTTAAATCTAGCCATTGTGACTTTAATCTTCTTCAGATGTACCTCCAGCCAGTTTCCATGTGTTCTCATCTTCTGCAGGGACTCCTGAAGGGTCCAGCCCTATCTACTGCCTACAATATTTCTACATAACTTAGCTGTCTATAAAATTCTTGCACCTGCCATGGTAGCCTATAATCCTAGCACCTGGAAGGCTGAGGTAGGAGGATTGCCATGAATTCAAGAGCAGCCTGGGCTATATAAGCAAGTTCAAGACCAGCCTGAATTAAATACTAAGACTGTCTTAAAAAAAGAAAATCAATCAATCAATCAATCAACCAACCAACCAACCAACCAATCAATCTATCTGTCTGGAATCCCTTTAAATTCTACTTGATATTTATATCTCCAAGGTGTCCTGAGTGATCCACTCCAGAGAAGATGTCAGCCACCTGGAGAGGTACCAGAACTTAGGTCAGGTCAGACTAGCCGCCTTTTACCAACTCACCATCCTATCTTCTCCAGGAACTCGAATTCTTAACTGCAGTAGGTGTTTATTTATTTATTTTTTTTAAGTAGGTGTTTTTTAAAAGTACAAGGTATACCTGATCTTATCTGTAACACTCATTATTTATTTATTTATTTAGTCTTTTTGAGACAGGGTCTCATTATGCAGTTCAGGCTGGCCTTGAGCTCATTTTTGTAGCCCAGGCTGGCCCTGGGCTCATACTGATCTTCCTGCCTTAATATCCCAATTACTGGGATTACAGGCTTGGCCTGGCTAGTCACTGTTTAAAGAAGGAAACATTGCTTAGTACTAAATCACTACTGTCTAGTTCATGAAAGTGAGGGCAAATACCAAAGAATGAGTTAGAAGTAACTCTCACCCTGCATTTCTCACCCTGCAAAAGAAATGACCTCTGGAGGTCAGATAAAATAGATAAAATGACTCAAAGAAATATCCTGCCTTGGGTCCTAGTGTGAAAGAATCTAAGACTTTCCTGTTATTTGCCTAGTCATCTAGCCTACCTTCTTTAGCACTAAGACAAGGCTATACCTTTTAAAACTGATTCTTGGGCGGATGAGATAGCTCAGCTGTCTCAAGTGCCTACTTAGGCAAGCTTAGGGTGGCAGAGGGGGCCACAGTCTGATCCCAGGCACCATTTGCAATGTCAGCTCCACCCTCAGGGTGGGCTGAGCTGGAAAAAAAAAGAAAAAAGAAAAAAGAAAAAGAAAAAATTGATTCATAAACACATGAAAGATTTCTTTTTATTTTTTTATATTACGGCCAACTCAGCCTGCCCTGGGATTGGGGCTGGCACAGCATGTGGTGCCAGGGATCAAACCACAGTCCCTGCAGTTGCCTAAGTAGGTGCTTTAGACCCCTGAGCCACGTCACTGGCTCCTACATGAAAGACTTCTTACTCTCTCTTTTTTTTTTTTTCCTCAAAACCAGGGTGCAAGGTCCTGAGTTTGATCCCCAATTCCACCAAAAACATAAAAACCCCCAAAACAACAACAACTTCAACCCACAGAGGAGTGCGTAAGTGCAGGGAGACTCCGGCCAAAAGTTTTTGAAGTAAATGCACTGAAGGAAGATGCTTTTTTTTTCTTTTTTTCTTTTTTTGTATTTTTGAGACAGGGTCTTACTATGCAGTTGAGGCTGGCCTCGAGCTCACTTTTGTAGCCCAGGCTGGTCTCGAACTCACACCAATCCTCCTGCCTCAGCCTCCCGAGTGCTGGGATTACAAGCGTGAGCCACCACGCCCGGCAGGAAGATGCTTTTTAAACAACAGTTTTGGACTTCTGCTATTCATGGCTAGAATTTAGAGTAGAAGGTGCAGAACAGTCAGCAAAATCAAAGCAGTTTCTCCTCAGAGACGTTTGCTTTGCCCATTGTATCCCTTCTGCCCTCTAAAAGATTGCTTAAATTAGACAGTATCCCCATTCTGGCCCTGTCCTATCTGCTGGCCCAAACTGCTATACAATATGTTACAAATACTTTTCTTCTGCAACTTTGTTCTCATGTCCTTAAGTTATGAATAAATAACTGCATGGTGCAGGTCTCTAATCCCAGCCCTTGGAAGGCAGAGGCAGGAGGGTTACCCAGAGCTCAAGCTCAGTGTGTGCTTTACTGAGTTCAAAGCCAGTCTGAATTACATAGAACAAAACACAAATAAATAACCTCAGAGGCTTCCAGGGCTGTTTTCCTGAAGTTCTTATATGCTGAGGTAGCAGCCTCTTGGGGTCCTCTCTGTGACTGAACTAGTTTCCTCTCCAAGTATTGTAAACTGTTTTGTCTTTTATGCAAGTAAGGATGAAATAAAATTGACACAGTGATGAAACAAGATGATGAATACAGGCATATTCTGCTTCTGTATATTTACAATATTTTTCAATAATATTAAAATAAAGAAATATAATGTGTGATTATGACATACCTAGATGTTCCCCAAGGCCTCTGAAAAAAACCTCACCCATAATATGTATTGGGGTGCTGTCTTAGTTACTCTTCTTTCCTTGTTGAGACAAATACCTGACACTCAAGATGAGGGAAGGAAAGGTTTATTTAGCTCAGTTACTGGAGGTTTCAGTCTATATTTAACTGGCTCCAAGTCAGAGTGGCACATAGCAGAAGGCAACCTTTTGTGTTGGCAGCTAAGAGCAAGAGAGCAGGGAGAGCTAGCAGCAGCTCAAGCAGCTAACTTTTTTTTTTTCCTTCTTTACACTGAAATGGAAATCACCTGCCCCTGGGGAGGTGCAGCACCCATTTTTACAATAATTAATTATAAATTCCAGAAATCACCCCATGACATGAGGTTTTGGGGGGACACCTATACATACACCATAACAGGTCCCATGAATTCACTAAGAAGAATCCCACCTTGATCTTTAGTGTTCCTTGGACTCAGACTGATCTTTTCCCAGGCATATGTGTAATTATACTCTCATGTCATTCATAGCTCTATTCAAACATCACCTACGAAGCTTTCTCCAAACAATTTTATGTTCCAGTTCCTTTTTTTCAATACTGAGGATGGAACTCTAGGCCTTTGCACTGAGCTACATCCCCAGCCTATTTTTAACTTTTTACTTTGGTAAAGGATCTCACTAAACTGGTAAATTTTCCAGGTGAAGCTTGAACTTGTGATCCTTCTGCCTCAAGCCTCCTTAAATGCTGAGATTACAAGTGTTTGCCATTAGGCCTCACTGCTCACTCTTTATCCTCTTTTCCACTTTGCTTTCCACCTATTATATTATATATCCATTTGTTTATTACTTACTTTTATAAGCTACTCAAGAGTGATGACTTTATCTCCTTTGCTACTGTAGCCCTAGACCCTGAAACAATTCATGACCTAAGTAGAAAGCCAGTAATTGAGGCAGTGAAGTGAATGAATGCATGGGTCTCAGACAAGAGTGGAAGCTTTTTTTTTTTAATGGATTTGGTACAGGGTCTCACTATGCAGCTCTGATTCACAGTGATCCTCCTGTTTTTAGTCTCCCCAGTGCTGGGATTATAGGGGTGTACCACCATGCTTGGACCTGGTGGCTGGTTCAGCATGCCTTATGGCAGAGCCAGTGCAGCATGTGGTGTTGGTGATTGAACCCCGGTCCCTGTGCTTCCCTAAGCAAAGCAGGTGCTTAGTCCTGAAAGCTCTGTTTTTGATTTGGTGAGGATGAGGCAGTTATTCTCTCCTTGCTATCCTCAGCTTCTTATATATTCATGCTCACCCAAACTGTGCTGTGTTCTTTTAGTATTTAAGATGTTTCTTCTCAGGGCAGAACCAACAAGGTGAGCATAGCCTTAGACCCACTATGCCTTAGAAGCTGGGCAGGGAGTTGCTTTCTGCAGCCCTACAAACACACTAGCTTGCCTGAGTATATCTGTTTCCTGATCCCATAATGGCATTAGGAATGTTACTAGCTCAACTCCTATTTGTCTTTGGTAAGCCAAACTTTTCTGATACCATCTTCTTCTCAGTTTTGTAGCATTTACTAGGCGCTGTCCCAGGGTCTCAGATGCTGGAACACCCGATTCAAAGTCTCAAAAACTTGGCAAAGGACGTGGTGCTATATGTTTGTAATCCTAGCATTCAGGAGCCTGAGGCAGGTGAAATACTATGGGTTCAAGGCCAGACGAGTACACACACAGTACGACAGCCCTACTTATCCCTCCAAAATTGACTATTCTCCTTGCATTTTTTTCCCCTTTTTACTAATAAGGAAAATAGTGCTGTATATCTTAGTAGGTTTTCCTCTCTTTCAAATTCTTTGTCCACTTAACTACCATGTCTGAGACCCTTCTTGGACAAGTTGTTCCTTATTATAGCTAACTCACTCACAAAGATGAGTTGATTGCTAATAAGGATGGATTCAAAGAAGCCAATCTTTTTTGCCCCACAAAGGGCTCTTTATTGTCCTATGAGACTCATTTCCTTCATTAGGCCAGGATCTTCCCAGTAACTAGAACTTCTCTTAGCATGGTATTTCCAACCAAAAGTACCTGTGACATTTTCCCTAGGATCTGCCCACTGAGACAGGCTAAGAAAAAGCCTTACATTCTCATTCTCTCTCTCTCTCTCTCTCTCTCTCTCTCTCTCTCTCTCTCTCTCTCTCTCTCTCTCCCTCCCTCCCTCTCTCTCCTTTCTTACTCTAGGCCTTCACAGATTTGGGCTGGAAATTTAAGGTAAAGAGTGTTCTTTGCTTGGGGCTGGCAAGATGGTTCAGTGGTCTAAAGGGCCTGCTTAGGAAAGCTTAGGCAAGCTTAGGCAACAGCAGGAACCGTGATTTGATCCCTAGCACCACAATGCTGTGCCAGCTTCACCCCCCAGGGCAGGCTGAGTTAGTAGTAGTAGTAGTAATAATAATAGTGATAATAATGTTCTTTGTTCTTCAGGAAAGTTCAAGGTTCCTCAGCTATTTCAAGAGGCCCTAGCTGGGCATGATGGCATACACCTGTAATCACAACACTTGGGAGGCTGAGGCAGGAGGGTTTCTCTGAGTTCAAAGCCAACATAGGCTACATACCAAGTAACTATCTTAATCCTTCCCATGACTCCCAAAAGAGGCCTGCTCAACAGCATGCTCACAGGGTCATCTTGTATTGAGAAGAGCCCCATGTAGAAACAGTAAAGTTTCAACTGGAAAGAAACCATCCCTATCTTTCCCTAGTAACATATTTATTGAAATATATGGCATACTGTAACTCTTGCAGTTTCATCAAGAGGGACTGGGGATGATTTGGCAGGGATCTTCCACCTGCAAGCCCAGGGTTTGAATTTTTTTTTTTCTTTAAATTGAGACAGGGTCTTGCTGTGCAGTTCAGGCTGGCCTTGAGCTCACTTTGTAGACCAGGCTGGTCTGGAACTCATATGATCCTCTTGCTTAAGTTTACAAAGTGCTGTATTACAGGTGTGGGTCACCACACCCAGCTTTAAGCTCAGGGTTTGAGATCTGTCACTATGTCCAAAGGGCACCAGGCTGAGTGGACTCCTCATAACCAAGTTCACAGGAGGCTAAACCTTCATAAAGCATTTCTAGAAGTTCTGGATTTCTGGTTGTTATTGCCCAAGAATAAGGAAAGGAGTCCCGATATTAGTCTGTTTATGTGGCAAAGGACTGGGAACCCGGCAAAAAAGAACTGATGAGAGGAACTAGAAGCTTTAGGTGACTTCTCTGAGTCAGAGATGTTGGCCTAGGAATAGTTTGTCATGTAGGAAGAGTCACTTGTAGCACTACAGAGGTAGGGAGGATGCTATGGGAAAAAGACAAGCAATTCAGAAGAGTGAGATGATTGATACAAGGTTACCCTTTTTTCTACTGGTACTCAACAAGTAAGTACCTTTGCCCCTCTAAAAGCATGGTGTTGGAGGGCTTGATTCAATTGTTTACTGTGGGTGTATTAGGAAGAATAGAAATTTCTTTTATCTTTAGTTCTGTTTACTTGGGAGCCTTCAGAACAAAACATGCCAATTCACTAATAAAACTCTGATGAGAGTGCTCTCATCTGCTATAAAACAAAATATGCTGCTAGAAGTTTAGTCCTGAGAAAGCACTAGAAAGCTCAAGGCTCATCTTTATTGGATGTTGGCCAGAAAAATTAACCATCAGAGTAAACAGAATCTATTCAAATAGACACAACTGGTTACCTACTTAGCACAAATAAAATTTTCATTTCCAAGTAAAGTAGAAAGCACACAAGACTATTTTACCATAAGAGTAGTTAACATGTGAACTTTGAAAGATAACTGGATTACATGAAGCACATCAATCCCTGAATGCTTGCTAGAGTGGTTTTTATGTCAACTATTAGAATTTCTTAACTCAACTGTCAGTAATAGTTGAATGTGGTAGCCCTACTTATAATCCCAGCACTCAGGAGTCCAAGGTAAAAGAGCTTATTCAAAGCCAGCCTGGGTTACAAAGCAAGATGGTGTATCATAATCAAATAAACAAAGGACTGGAACTTTTCAGAATGGAAACACTTTCATCTTTTTTTTCCTTTCTTTCCTTTTCCTTTTATTCTATCCAGGCTGTAATATATCCAGAGAGGGTCTTTCCTCCTGCATTTGCTGGCCTAAGTAACTATCTCCAGACACATCTAGAATTGTGCTTTACTAGCCTGCTAGGTAGCTCTTCTTTTACTCAAGCTGACATATGGTAATCAATGCACATCTTCTGCCAGCAAAGGTTAGGAACTAGAATTTTATTGGAGAAAACTAGCTTCAACTCTCTGCTACCAATGCCCATTAAAACTATGCAGGAGATGTAGCTCAGTGATAGGAGCACAAAAAGTCTACTGTACTAAGTGTAAAAAATATTTTTTAGGCTGGGCGTGGTGGCTCACGCCTGTAATCCCAGCACTCGGGAGGCTGAGGCAGAAGGATCGGTGCGAGTTCGAGACCAACCTGGGCTACAAAAGTGAGCTCAGGACCAGCCTCAACTGCATAGCGAGACCCTGTCTCAAAAAGACAAAAAAAAAAAAAAAAAAAATTTTAACTAAAGAATTAACTTTAAAAATTAAGTTTTTCTTTTTCTGTGTGCTGCTGAGGCTGAAATCAAAGGGTGCACATATGGTAGGCAGGCTGTCTGTCACTGAGCTATACCTCCAGCTCTAAAAATTAATTCTAGATGGGCATGGTGGTGCTCGCCAATAATCCCAGCACCCAGGAGGCTGAGGCAGGAGGCCAGCATATACTACACAGCAAGAGTCTCTTTCCAAAAAAACATGTAAGCAGACAGAACAGATGTGTGGAAGATTAGTTCTAACAGAAAGAACAGATGTGTGTGGAAGATTACACAATGGAGATTCATTTATTTTACATTGTTTGAATACCTTTTATGTTCTAGGCACTCAGTGTTGGGTCCAGGGTATGCAGAATAAGCAAAATCAGCCATAGGCCTTGCCCTTGTGGGAGTTGAAAAAAATGTGGACTGGCAGATACAAATGGAATAACTATGTAAAAAACTATAAAATTCAGCTGGGGACATAAAGACAAGACTTGCAGAGCCTGTATGAAGTCCTGGATTCAGTCCCCAGTATTATAAGATAAAATTACAGAATTATAAAACCAACCTTTTGATTACTTCTATAAAGAAAAGATGCAGAAAGGGGATTTGACCCATAGTAAGAAGTCAGTGAAAGGCAGGCTTGAAATACAAGTATTTAAACAAAGAAAAAAAAGAAATACAAGTATACTTTCTGTAATTGGTGCTACTAGAAATAAGTAAGAAAATGTTCTAAGGGCTGGGGAGATAGCTCAGTGGAATAAGTGTTTGCCTGGCAAGCACAAGGCCCTGAGTTCAATCTTCAGTCCCTGATTCTGCAAAGAGAGAGAGAGAGAGAGAGAGAGAGAGAGAGAGAGACAGACAGAGAGAAAGAGAGAAAATAAAATCATGAGTCAGGTACAATGTGGGTCACAATTATCACCAACCAATAAGATTATAAGTATAGTTACTCAGGTAATATTGATCTAATGATAGCCAGGGTACATAGGGATATCATTAACCTTGGTCCACAATCTATTAGTCTTGGCCTTGTCTTTAGTCTTACAGTCTTCATCTTAGTTTTTGTGGGGAGAGTTCTCTCCTAATGAGATAATGAGAAATGGCAAAAGGCTGACATCAATAATCCCAAACCTCCACTCATCCTTTAAGGAAGTATGTGAAACTAGCCACTGTGACTCTCATAAAATTTTTAGACAGCGGGATCCTGCCTATTTAAAAAAAATGCATAGTTTGACCATATTTTTGTTCTGATTCATTTTTTTCTATTATTAGAGAATATATTGGTCACATAGTAGAGGATGCCTTATTTTCAACAATAACTGTTGAGACTTAACGAACAAATACTGCATGTCATAACTTTTTTTTTTTTTTTTTTTTTTTGTCTTTTTGAGACAGGGTCTCGCTATGCAGTTGAGGCTGGCCTTGAGCTCACTTTTGTAGCCCAGGCTGGTCTCGAACTCACACCGATCCTCCTGCCTCAGCCTTCGAGTGTTGGGATTACAGGCGTGAGCCACCATGCCCGGCTGTCATAACTATTTAAATGGCTCTGTTTTCTTATTTGATCCTTATAAGTCTGTAAATAAGTACTAATTATCATCTCCACTTTACCCGTGAGTCACAAATTTTGTTGATCTCACCTGTGGTTAACACAGATGTCTAACACAACCCACTACATGCTGAGCAGCAAGAAAGGCCAACTTTGAAGCTGGCCACTTCCTCACTGCACTGCCCTTGCCCAGGTCACTGAGCTCTTTAGATGCGGCCAGTTGCTCTCTGCAGTCCACCCCTAAGGATGCCTCCAGTGTGTCTGTGTAAGATCCTGGCAAAGATCCGCAAAACATTTGTGGGGTTCAGTCTGTTGTCCGCAAACAAAATTTCTCTAAGGGGCAGTGTGGATAAACTGCTTGGGCCAATTTAGCAAAACTCTTTTGCATATTATACCAGTCAGTAAGGGTTAAGATGCAATGCTTTTCTTTGCCTTACCAGGGATTGAACTCAGGACCCTGCACTTGCCAGGCAAACTTATTCCACTGAGCTATTTCCTCAGCCACTTGAGATGCAATCTTTCACTTCAGAATGATTTCTTTTCACTGTGTTGGGCTGACTTGCTTATCATTCTTAAGACCATAAGTATTAGGACACAGCTAATACATATGTGTGGGAGCATCCACCCTGTGCTTAGTCCATGAAGTAAAGGTGAAAAGATACGCTGGGCACAGGGGTAATTACACTTGTAATTTCAGCTCTCAGGAGGCTGAGGCAGGGTTGCCTCAAGTTTGAGGTCAGCCTAATCTTTGTAGGAAGACACCATCTCAAAAAGAAATACACCAAAACAAAAAACAGTAGTAAAAACAACAAAAAGAAAAATGATACTATTTGGAAGAAGCAGTGTTCTTTGGGGAGATACAGGACTAAGTTGAAGCAGAAAATAATTGAGAATTTAGGGATCTTGGACATTAGCACTGTCTGTAAGTTTGCAGGTCAAAGGAGGATTATTCAAATAAATGAATACTTATATGTGTAATAACTAATTCTGGAAAGTGCTAAAAAGATAAAAATGAAGGTTTGGGGTTGAAGTAAAGCCAGTATAACTAGACACCACTCTTTCAGGAGTAGATGAAACTATCTGTTTCTCAATTCCATTTAATACAAATAAGGAAATTCTAGGAAGAAGAGACGAATTGAATAAAAACCAAGGCAGGAAAAATCTAGATTATTTTGGTGGCAGAGTAGCAACATAATTCAGGCAGGTCATGAGAAACTCTGTACTCTTAGTAATAGGTGGAAAGGCTTAGTGGTTGGACTTACAGGTAGGCTAAAGCATTAGTTCTGTTTGAGAAAGGAGCTGATGAATAGAGGTGCATACCTGTAACCCCAGTGCTTGGGAGGCTGATGAGGGAAACTCCTTCAAGACTTTGTGAACTCCCTGACCCCTGCCAAAAAAAAAAAAAAAAAAAAAAAAAAAGCCATCTCTGTGTGTTGCTGAATTATTTTAAACAATGGAATTAAATTTAGAAACATAAATCTTAGACCTGGGTGCCTTGGGGGGCGGGAGATAAATCTTAGAGAGTAGAGGGCTGAATCAGAAGCAAAGATACCTACTTGAAAGTCTTTGTAATAAATTCCTCCTGAGAAGGCAACCAAAGCTGTAATATCCCTTATAATTACATCCCACCTAGATCAGCTTTGTCACTTTTCTAGCCTAAGGAGAAGCTGTAGGAAAGGATCCCCTTTTCAGGTAGGCTTCATAGGCAGCAGTGGAGGCACTGGCTCTGCAGGTGGGGTCTGGCTGTATGTGTCTGCTATGTGTTCTGAGATGGGCCCATAAAGGTGCCATGAGGTTTTCTGGCAAGGAAGCACCCAGCCCCATCTCCCAAGATTCTGTTCAGTGGCAGAGGTTTGTGGGGTGAAGCAAGGCTCTGGCAGCAAGGGTCCAAATCTTTCCACAGATGACTTGGGGCCATTCTAGTTGGTCAGGTTTTGCTGCTGATTGTGATCTAAGCCACCATTTTCATTAGGCCTGGCCCTTTGATTTGTACTAAACATCCTAAGACTATATCTCTTACCCTGTATTAGTTGCCATAAATGGTTCTATTTTCCTACCTCCTCACCTACATCCCCATCTCCTGTCTCCTTACCTTCAAAGTTGGTAAACAAGATGAGAGCTGGCTTTGCATGTTACATTATCAGAGCTCCTACTTCACCTGCCATTCATAGCAATCTTGAAGGTTACCTTGGCAACATGTACTTAAAAACTTTTGTTATAGTCAGTACTATAAAATTTACTTTGAGTTTTGTAACTTTGTAGCTATTTATGCATTTCAGACATGGTCCTACTATTCATTCGGACCCGCCTTGAACTCACTATTTAGGCCAGCCTGATTTGGAACTCATGACATCCTTTTACCTCAGGCCATAGGAGTGCTAGGATTCTAAGTTTGAACCACCAAATATAGTCCTTTGTAGCATTTTATGATGTAATAATTTTGTTATTATTACTAGTATTATTATGTTTTGGTACTGGGAATCAAACTCAGATCTTGTGCTTACCAAGCAGGTACTGTTGTCACTGAGCTATATCCCTAGCCCAACATTTTAGATAAGGTTGAGTTTGTACTCTGTTGTATAAAGGAATTATGCTGAATAAACCTATAATTAGAATACAAAGATAAGAGAGCTAGGACTTACCTAGGAGTGGTGGTATAAAGAAAGCCTCACTCCTCCCTTAAACATAATAAATACTCCAAAAATCTTCTGGAAGGCTGGGGTGTGGTGGCACATGTCTGTACTCCCAGCACTCTGGAAGCTCAGGCTAGTGTAGGCTACATAGTGAGTCCAAGGCCAGCCTAAACTACACAGGAGTCTCTCTCAAAAAAAAAAAAAAAAAAACAACAACAACCTGCTATAGCACAGAGCAGAGGCATTATATAGGGAGAATTCCTGAGAGAAGGGAAAAGGCTAAAAGCATCTCTGAGATTTGGGTATCTGCATTTTCTTTTTCAGGGATTC
>PVJA010021117.1:0-36028 GCA_004027025.1 Myocastor coypus
TTTTTTTTTTTTTTTTTTTTTTTTTTGTCTTTTTGAGACAGGGTCTCGCTATGCAGTTGAGGCTGGCCTTGAGCTCACTTTTGTAGCTCAGGCTGGTCTCGAACTCACACCAGTCCTCGTGCCTCAGCCTCCCGAGTGCTGGGATTACAGGTGTGCGCCACCACGCCCGGCTAAATGTGGTATTTTTATACAATGAAATACTACTCATCCATAAAGAATGATAACTTTGAAGACTTCATGGTAGCATTTTTTAACATAAAGTGTGTGTCTGTGTTTGGTAGCCCTTGAAGAAGAGACTAGATAGAGCTTTCTCCCTGTGGACTGAGGCCAAGGTTACTATAGCTTGACAGGCATCACTTCCTCTTCCAGGTGCATGCTTCGAGTCCTGGATTCATTTGGCACTGAGCCAGAGTTTAATCATGCGAACTACGCCCAGTCCAAAGGCCACAAGACCCCCTGGGGAAAGTGGAATCTGAACCCTCAGCAGTTTTACACCATGTTCCGTGAGTATTTATGTTTCTGCTCTGCTTTCTAGAACATGAATGAGGACGACCAGCTATTTGAGGTGGTTATCTTCAGGGCCCATAGCAGTGTGTGCTCATGAATCTTTTCCTTGGGAATAATTGAATTTTTAAATTGGCATTAAAAGTTCATATGTGTGTTTTGGGAAAAAGCCTGGAAGTATTGTGGAGAAAACTGTGGACTGCAAATTGCCATTAGAAAAGCACTTCCAGTAGCTTTGGGTTAGTACAGCCTCAGCGGGCCTTTGGATGTTGAGTGTCCCCTCAATTCTTTTTTTTTTTTTTTTTGGTCTTTTTGAGACAGGGTCTTGCTATGCAGTTGAGACTGGCCTTGAGCTCACATTTGTAGCCCAGGCTGGTCTCGAACTCGCACCAATCCTCTTGCCTCAGCCTCCCAAGTGCTGGGATTACAGGCGTGCGCCACCACGCCAGGCTTCCCCTCAATTTTTAATGAGGAATGATGTCTTCTGTGTCGGTCCCCTTCCCACATAACTATATCTCAATGCATTGAGTGCCAAACTTTTCAAAGAGAAAACTCTTACCCTTTCTAAGTGCAGCTGGTACCAATCTCTTGAATACTGGACTCATTGAGATTCTCGCTTCTCCTGCTGACCTGATAGCACTGTCCTAAAAGCAGTGATCATTTCGTGTGGAAAGGGTAAGAGTGCATAAAACTCATAGTGAGCTAATGGCCCTGCTGCTTGACTTGTAGGATCATCTGTTTCTAGGCCATTCCTTTCCAGTCCTCACCAGGATTCTGACTGTCACTGTCCACTTACCTGGCTCAGTGGAGCCTTATCTGTAATTAATTGATGACTAAGAACCTAATATCAAACTTGATAGCACGTGTGCCAAAAACAAATATGTCACTTAAGTCAGTACACAAGAGTGACAAAGTGAAGTTTTCTGAAAATGAACAGCTGCGTGAGTTAAACAGTTCATTCGGATGCTCAGAGAAGAGAATTCCCATTTTCTAAAATTACCAGTGTAATTTTAACCCAGGGATTTCCATTCTAGAAATCATTGCAGAGACACCAGTCTGCTCATCTTCTTCCCATGCAACTGCCCTGCCACCCCCCCCCCCCCATGCAGCTTCCCCAAAGTCTTTACTCGGGCTAAGTGTGACAGCAGCTATACTGGGTTGGTCCTTGGGCATCAGTTCAAAAAAGGAAAAACTAAGGGTGACAGCTGGTGAAGGGAGTAGTTTTTGAAATCAGCTTACATTTAAACATTCATTTGGCTCAGGTTAGGAAGGCTGGGCTCCATACATTGTCAACATTATTGCTGCCTTATCCTGTTATTGTACCTTTTCCTGGGCACATAGTTTGGGAACAACTAATATCTGGAACCTTAGGTGACAGGTGGCTATTGGCATGGTGAGACATAATTACTTTTAAGTCTATGGTTTGCATTTGCTATGAACCTTTGAGAGGGTGAGATGAGGTGGCACCAAACAAACTGGAAAGGAAACTGTGTTATTGCAAGTGACATCAGGTGTTACCTCTGTCCAGAATGACTTAAGCTGCATAGAGGATGTGGTAAGTGTGTGCCCTCCAGAACGTGATGTTTCCCTGTGTCCAGGCCTAGAGGGGAGACAGGTTCCAGAACATGTGGAGTTCTCTTTTTGAATATTATCATTTAGAGATCTATTTTGTGCTCCATAGTACTGGTTGATTAAATTGAAAGAAGGTCACTGTTTAAAATATTACTGAAGTGTAATCCCACCTACCAGGGCTGCGACAGCAAGATCACAAGGTTGAGGCCAGCCTGGGCAACTAGAGGGCCTTATCCCAAAACAAGTACAAAGGGACCTGGGGGACCTGGGGATGGGGCTCAATCAGGGAGTGCTTGCCTAACATGTTAGGCCCTAGGTTCCTTCCCCTGAACGTGGAAAGGTACACAACTGAAGCTGGAAATACAGGTAATTTCTCTTAACCTGGGAAGAGAGATGTGTCTTAACTATGACACAAAGTTCAGTAGGAGTCAGAGAAATTTGACACATGTGACTGCCCTAATTTAAAAAAAAAAAAAAAAAAAAAAAAAAAAAAAAAAAAAAAAAAAAAAAAAAAGGAAATCTCATGCCAGAACACCATAGGCACTGATTTGCCTATATATTATTCATAGGAAATATTTATATTGTTATTTGAAATTGTTAGAGTGCAAGAACCGAGACTTTCAGTATATGATAAAAGAGTTAAAGACCAGCATTCAGATTAAATAGGAATTATCCATATGAACGCTTCAGGTTTTTTTTCTTTAAAAGGATGTTTACTAGCTCCGTGCTATGTTGAAGACCAAAAGGCAGGGCAAGCCAGTGTGGAACAGTGGGGACTGTAACGCTCGTAGTGCAGTTCCCTAAGCACCTTTTCTCACCGAAAGGAGCCTCTTTCCAGGATCAGGAGCTGGTTGCAGATTCAATGCAGGAAAGATTCAGAATGGACCCTGTTATGCCATAAGCAAGGGAAGGGAAACTAAGAAGGTCCAGTGGGGTGGAAGCAAGAGGACATAGACTCCCAAAGCAGGGTGTCTGACTATGGAAATAATAGGGATTTCAGTAGATTAAAATCAAACAAATAATCAAAACGGCTGAGGCCAAAGTGATGCGTGAAGCAAGAAAACCCCACAAAGCAGAGTCACCTTCACATGTTGCTAGAGCACCAACTCCTTATCCTAAAAAATAAAAGGGAAAAAAAAAACCTTGATCTTCCTGCCTTTGGAGCACAAATTATATTTGAAATAATCAAATGGTTGATGAGAAAAAGTAGCTAATCACAGAGAAATCAGAGATAATAAATGCAGAAGGAATGAGGAATTAGGAAATCAGAATTTCAAGGATCTTAATGAGAGAGTGAAGCGAGTCCTCACCAGTGCGTCTAAGTCAGGTGATGGGGTAGGGGGTGGTGGAGGAAACTTCCTCATGGGCAAGGCTGCCTTGAACAGAGGAGAGAGGGAATGAGTGAGGAGATGAAGCCATTTGAGGCATTTGTCATGTTGAGATAGATGCATGTAGGCTTGAGAACTGGCAACAGAAGCAGTGTCTCCTGCATCTTCCCCTTGGGAGCCTGGTCACGGGGAATTTGGAGGCTCCCTTGCCAGAAGGTCCCATTCTCTGTGACGGAGGAGCAGCATCCATCCTGGATAGTTGGACAGATGTGACTGTTCTAGTGGTCTCAAAGGAAAGCAAGACTGTTCCTTGGGATGGAACAAGACAATGTCTAAAGTTATATTTACTTAGTGCAACACCTTTAGGGCCAGCCAAAGGAAAAGCCCAGGACCAGAATACGTTTGCTTTCTCACTTGTTTATGTCACATTTCTTACTTGAAGGCTTCTTCTGTTTTTTGTCTGGTTTCTTGCTAATATGGTACGAATTCAAAAGTCTTTGGGGGAGGCAGGTGAAGTCTTTGTGTGTGTTTGTATTGTTTTGCCCCAAATCTCAGTAGTTCATGGAAATGACCTCCTCTGTATCTGGTGTGTAGGGCATTTTAGGATATATCAGCTTAGACTACTACTTCTTGTAACTTCCTAATCAGGACCAGGTGGTAAGATAAGACCACCTTATCTTATCTAAGGGTCTTAACCCTTTGATCAGATTAGTTGAATGATGGCTTTCTCCTGGAAGCTGGTGTCTTAGTTACTTTTCTCTCACTCTTGGGACAAATACCCGACACCCAAAATGAAGGAAGGAAAAGTTTATTTAGCTTACAGTTACTGGAGGTTTCAGTCCATATTCGGCTAGATCCAAGGCAGAGAGACACATGGCAGAGAGCAGCAGTTCATGGTGGCAGAACAGCAACAAAATGGCGACAGAGGCAGCCAACCAAACAGGGCAACAGAGCAACAGCACACATCTTTCTGTCTCTCTTTAAATTACATCCAGCTCTTTGCCTTGGCCTATCAGCTTCAGGCCACACTCATTGTCTCAGCACTACTCAGACCATAATCCCAACAGTAGTAAAACACGTAATCCCAATGGATCATCATTCAAATCTCAAATTCTAGAGTCCCTGCCCATGATTGCATGAGGCTTTGGGAAGACAACTAGGCATAAACCATAACAGCTGGTAAGACCCATTCCCATTTAGAGCTCCAGGTCCTGCTTTCACCTTGGTGTCTGCATTTCACAAGACTGTGGAACTAGGCTCTCTAGAGCTGCTCTTGGAAAATCATCTTGGATCAAGCCATCCTTATCTGAGACTCCAGGGCTGCCCCAAGAGTCCTCTCCACACTTCATAGCGAAGTGTTCACATCCCTGGACCCTCTGGCCCCATGTTTCCCTTTTCTTCTCTGACCCACACATACTGTATCTAGGTTTTGACCTTTCAGAATGCACCACTGAGATTTGTAACTCCCCCCGCTTCCTTCAAATCACCCCATACTAAAATTATTTTTTTTCATTAAGACCGTTTCAGTGAGTTTCTCAGTCTTTCCAATCTCTAAAAAGAAAAGTAATCATATTACAAAAATAAGGAGTCTTCTCCCACTGGAAACAAGTTCCTCAGAATCCCTTGTAACTAACCATTGTTATTTTTCATGTGTGTATTTTTATAGTGTTGTAATATACTAAAATTTTATAGTTCCTTTGTTTCCATTTAATATATTCTTTTCCAAGATTGTACTTGGAAAAGACATGAAAACATTTCCATTGCTATTTCAGAGACCATTAAGTGACCATCTCCTAACGTGTGTGTATTTGGAGATATTTTGCTTTTTATTTGTAGAGAGTTAATGGTGGGATTTTCGGTGCCTGCCAGATGTGTGGGTTGGCTTTATATCTAGGCATCATATCAGACTCCTCTTAGCCCACTGCAAATACTGCTTGCATTAAACTCCTTAAGCAATCTTTATTTCGGTCTCAAAGAACCTGTGTTATACCTTAGTAAACAAGGAAAAAAATCTGCCCACACAAAAAAATAAAATAGGCATGGTGTTTGCCTCAACCAATTGAAAGAGAAAAGAAAAGTCCTCTAATTGATTATTTTCACCGTGCATTATGCCATATTTGAATAGCTCTAATTATCTGCTCAACACCCAGTTTCACAACTTCATCTGGTTTATGTAAAAATATCAGCTGGGATAAAAATCTTTATCTAATTGAAATCTTTCCTGTCTTTCCCCGGAGACTGTAGCTGAAATCAGCAATTGCAGCAGTGATACGGCTGCCCCTCCCCCACCACTATTTCAGATACGCTTCAGCATAGATTGTTTTGGTTTGTTAATATCCCACAGAAGTTGTAGTAACCTTCAAGACTGTGCATGCTGTAGCCTTACAGTCCACATCACTGTCATGCAGTACTTCCTCGTTCCCAAAGCAAAGTCTACATAGGTTTATTTGTTGAGTAACCACAATGATTATAGTGTTACCTGCAATGTGGTGACATTAGGAAGTATGCCTTCTGGGCACTCGTGTTCCATGTTGGCCTCTGGACTAGGGAATATAGTGTTTCCTGGTATGAGAGGACATTTGGGGCAGGAAAGATGGAGCTGTATCTGGAAATGAGTAAGCAACAGATGGGGGATTCTGGCTATGTTCCATTGAGAGCCTTCCCATCTCACCTCTAGCTCCTTGGGTATTTCTTTTAAACCATCCTGTAACCCAGGCCCTACTTGTGCTATTTACTAGGGGGTAGACAGGGGCTAAACTTGAGTATTTTCTTTTCCCTGAGGGCATGAAAGTTATGTTGGAATCTTTATTTGACTGTTGGTTTCAATTAATTGTTCAGTACAGAGTATCTCTGGATATCTGTGGGTCCCGAAGGCCCTATTGGTCAGAAGCTTTCATTTGGAGGAGTCAGGTGGCACACACATAAGACAAGGCTTTGTCATATGTCCGCTATTTATTTATTTATTTATTTATTTATTTATTTATTTATTTATTTATTTTGCGGGACTGAGGTTCAAACTCATGACCTTGAACTAGCCAGGCAGGCACTTGTGCCAAGGAGTTATCTCCCTGACCCCCAATATGTCCACTTTAGAGGTGACAGAGGCATCAAATGGGGCGAAACATATGTCAACATAGAGGCATGTCCTGCTCATTCCCTCTCTTATACCTGGAACTTTTTCTTGGAGAGTTGGCGCACAGTGAAGTGACCAGCCAAGGACAGTTTTCTAGCTAAATAGGCTTCAAGGTAAAAACCACTCCCAACCCAAGTAAAGCAGAACAGCCATGCACCCTTGTTATAGTGGAGAGAATGGAGGCTGGAGTGGCAAAATGAGGAGGATAAAAGCCCACTGCTTAGACAGTTACCAGAAAAGGCAGAGCCGAGAACTAAATGCAGTGTACTGTGACCTCTATGGGTATCCAAGATAAAGCCATCAGCTTTTCCATGTTGGCCTCTTGACTGGCAAAACCTCACTTCCAATGTTTTTTTTTTTGTTGTTGTTGTTGTTTTTTTTGTTGTTGTTTTTCTTTTTTTCTTTTTTAAGGATTCTAGAATCAGGTATTGAAGAAAATATTTCTGCTGTTTTTGTTAAACATGAGCAGGGGAGGAGATAATTAGAGTGAATCCCAGTTCATCCCATTGGGATTTACAGTTGGTGGGAGAAGGCCATCTTGGCTCCTGAGCTTTACATAGGTGATATGACAATTTTTGTTTTTGTGTCAGATGTTTGAAGAAACCCAGTCAAGGTATAAATGGCAAAGCTGGGAATTAAAGACAGTGTCCTCTGACTCTTCTACTAGTGGTTCTAAACCTTCAGTGCACATTAAATTCATCTGGAAAGCTTATTGATCCACTGTTACATCTAGACATCTAAATGTCCTCCCAAACCCACATGTAGCCATAGTGCTTTTTCACAGAGGCCAGATCTGGGCATTGTGAGGACTAGGAGGTTGTGATTACTCCATCAGTCCACTGGCTGGTTTAACACCACTGCAATCCTAGTAGTCTGGGTAAGGTAAAAAGGTGTAGAGAGAGACACTGTTATGGCTCTTGTTGCTTTTGCTATCTTTTGCCACCATGAGCTGTTGGCTCTCTACCGTATGTGGCACTCTGTGATGGAGCCAGTGGATTACAGACTGAAACTTATACAACTTGTCAACTAAATAAGCCAGTGTTACCCGGACTATGGATCCTGGGGCCAGAGAATTTATCTTTCTCACAAGCCCTAGGTGGTGTTAGTGCTGTGGGACTTGGTATCACACTTCGAAAATCCTTGCTTTCACCCACTGTGAGAACCAAGTGTCTGAAGTGAGATGCTTAAATGCAAGCCTTGTTGCCTCCAAGCGAAGTGGAAGTCTGGATACCACAGTTCACCATTTAGAAAAATGACAATCTCTTCTTCTTTATCTAGAGGTATCTTGTTCCATTTTCTCTGCCTACAGAAGGTGACTTCTCTGGCTCTAGACAGCAGGGATTTCTCCAGCTCCCCGCTCTCTCTCTTTGCAGCCACTCCTCTGGCCCTTTGAGAATCAGTAGGTAGACTCCTTCTACTGTTTTAGTTTTCATTGGCCAGCAGAACAGGGATAAAGCTACAATTAGAGAGTGACTCAGGTGCCCCAAGGAAGACCAAGCTGGTGTGGTCAGTATAAGGTGAGTGAGACATGGTAGTGACCGGTGTTTAGAGGCCTGGCTTGTGCTGTCTTATTCATCCTTACCAGTGTCCCCAAAAGCAGTGGTGTCTAGTACCATTATTCCAGTTTACAGATGAGAGAAGAGGTCCCCAATGCATAATTCACCTACAACTATAGACTGATGGCCAGAGGTGGCAGTTATTAAAACACTCCTTGACCCTGAGTAGCCCAGCACCTGGTGCCTTTCACTAAGGCACCCAGTAGGGATTTAAGACTCCTTTCTGTCTCTCACATGAATGTCGTGGTGCACCCACGGGAGTCTTGGAGGAAGCTCTGTGTTTGCTGAGCTGCCCCACTTCCTAACCCTAAATTCAACTCCCGACTTCTACACCCTCTGGCCCACTGCCCTCTCTTGGGTTGTCTTGCTTCCTCTGCTTCTAGGTATCTTCCAAGATTCTATGTCCTCTCTTATCTGCTGTCTCTAACTGGAAACCCCTGTCCTCCCATAACCTCAACACATGCACAGATTCACTACAGACCCTCTCACCCTTCCAGAAAGCACCCCATTTCTGGAAGACTTTCTTCTCAGAGCAAGCTACTCTGCTCAGTGGCTCCTACCCAGAAGGCCCCTGTGTAGCCCAAACTGCACTCTGTAATCCCTGTTGTATGATTCTTGCTGAGTCCTCAGTGCCTAAATTGGTCATCTGCACGTGGCTGTACTTAAGTAAATATTTGTTGAATTAGTGAATAAAGAACTCAGTTTTCCCAAAGTCAATTAAGCCACAGGTCAGAGCATAGCACTATTTGTCTCACTGTGGGGAAAGTCACAGCCTATGGTAGCAGCTGGTAGAATCTGGCCTGAACCCTCACTATACTTGCTCATTTCTCTCTGGCCTCCTCTATGTCTGCACACAACACATATTCCTACTCCAGGGCAAAGGCTCTGCAGGAGTTGTTTCTCTTCTGGAAGCTTCTCCCTTAGGTTTTCCCATCTTGGCCTCAGATCTTTGATGACTTACTTGTTCAATTGTTTAAATACTAGATGACCAGAACTTGGAATATTTTCATAAGTTGTTATAACATAGTAATACAGGACACCCTGGACAGTCAGCCCATATACAGATGCACTGCCCAAGTGACATTTGTGGGGAAAACTGCCAAGTACTTCGCTGACAGGCACTTCAGTGAGGTGCACTATGATCCACCATCTTCATGCCCTTTCCCCTGATTTATGTTACCCCGTGACTCCTACCACTTATGTCTGACTTGCTTTCGATTGCCTTCTTTTTCTCCCATAGAATCTGAAGTGAATAATGGTTGAGATTTGTCAGATTTCCTCATTTCAGGGACTCAGTATCACCTTGTATCTGGTAGCCGCTCAGCTTGCATTTATGGATTGAATTAAATTCAGTTAAAGGCTCACTTCTGTAGCTCATGTAACAATACAGGGGTGGGTAATAGGTATGCAAATTTGAGACTACATGTGCCTCATGAAGGTAGTGACCTTGTTTTGCTGTCTTCTTTCTATATACCATGCCTGGTTTGAATTTCTAGAATTACTCAAACCATACTCATTGTCGTTGTCATTGTCACTGCATTCTAGCTCTTTGAGTTATTGCTGAGATTTGGGTATCACTTTGCAAATTTGCATGTAGGTTAGAATAGTAGCTTGCAGATAGAAAGTTTTGCCTGGCTGATCTGATTCCCTTCCATGCAAATGGTAAACCTTTTGGCTGTACCTGAGGATCCATTGCTTCCAGATATGATTTTCCTTTTAGGGAATGACAGGCCAAGGAGGTATTTATGATTCAAACCGCCATTTTGGCCTTTTACTTGGATTGGGAGAAGTCTTCCTTTTACTACAGTAAGGGCCTGTGAGTAACAGAGTTGGCCTCCATCATTCCTCCCGTTTGAGTCGCAGACACTAAGAGTGATGTCCTTCTAGGAAGTCTATTCTCCCCTAAATTGCTTTTTGACACTTGGATTTACTCTAGTGTACTTTTTGTCCACAGTCCAGGCACTCATCATTTCAACTCAGCTGTGCATTATAGATTTCTGAGCCTGCATCCTAGCCTTTCTTCTCAGAGAGCCTAGCGTCGCCACCGTTTGGGAAAAAAATTAATTTTGGTAAAACTCAAATAATATCACTACTTACTTAGTTTTTTTAAACCAAATTATTTGTGTCATGTAAATTTGTATGTATTATATATATTAATGTTTTAATGACATTTTTTCAGTAGAACAAAAGAAAAATATATGCTAGAAACCCAGAGCCTGGTTTGTACAGTTAGCAGTTTGCTTGGTTTGTTCTATGACTCTTGTCCACATGTCCTTTCTCTGTCGAAAAGTAACCCTTAAGCATTTCCTTATGATATCATAAACTAGAACTTAGTGTCAATCAGAAAGCCAGGGGTGTGTTTTTCCCCTTTGTAGTAGCACTGGATGGCTGTGCTTGCTTGCTGTGTGTCTCCACTGGATGCTCTCAGAGAAGGGACGTCCATGTGGGCCCTGTTCACTGGCATGTCCTTAACTCCTAAGTTATTACCTGCACATCATCACTGCTTAGTAAATGTGTCAAATCTAAATGAAGATCAGTGTCTGGCATCCAATGGCAGCAGAACCTTGAAAAGTCTGCATCTCTGGTTTGTTTCCCTTTTTGCAACATCCATTTTATAAAATACAGGCCAATTTGTCAGGTCAATAAATTTTTACTCTGCATCTCAGTATGTATGTTGGTCTAGGAGAGGTTCTGGAATAGAATTACTTTTTTATCACTGAGACGTAATGCCTGACACACAACCTAAAGGGGTAGAGCTTTGTTTTAGCTCAAGTTTTCAATACATAGTCCTCTCACTCCAAAGCAGGAGGCCGTGGCAGAGGAAAAGCTTCTCCCTTGTGGTAGCTGGGAGGGAGGTATGCCCTCCCTCTTCCAGCTAGGCCCCACCTCCCAAACCCAAGCCAGCTGTAGTACCCCCATAATCCAGTCACCTTCCAAATACCCCTGCCTCTGGGCCCTTGAAGCTTTGCAGAGAGTGGCCAGTACTGTTGGCTTTTTTATGGCAAGAATGGGCTTTGGTTTTAGCACATCTGTAGCAAGAACATGAGCTGGAGGTGAAGTCTCATCCCTTATTAACCTGATCAGTCCTGCATTCCAAAAATATTTACTTAATGGCTGCTATGTTTGGTGCTATAGGAAATCAAGCATATAAGCCATGCTTGGTCTTCAGGGAGTAGCCAATCTATTAAGACACCACATATGATGAGGGCTCCTGCTCTTCCTGTTTGAGAACACTAAGGAGGTGTGCATAGTCCTGAGCTGTGTGATGTGGGCTAAGCCTGATGGGCAAGAGGAAGCCATAGGCAGCCAAGCAGACCCAGTCTGGCCTATGTAAGTGACAGGCAGAGACAAAGCTGGAATGGTAGCTTCCTTGGGCCCTGCATCATCCTGAGAAGCATGAAGATTTCCAGCCAGAAACTGCTGGTGTCAAGATTTATTTTATGGAATTATTTTGTTAAATGCTATGAAGCAATGCAGAGGGTGGGTTGGGGTTAGAGATCAGTGAGAAGGGAGAAAAGTGCAGGCTTAAAGGTACAGGGGCTTGTCACTTTCAGCAAATTATGGTGACCATGAGAAGCCTCAGGGTGAGAGCAAGGTCCTTTCTGCAGATGTTATCAAGCAGGCATCAACTGCTGAACACCCCTTGGGCACAAGTCACAGTGGGCCTGTGTTTACTCCACACACCCGCTGGGGTGAGGTAGTGCTGAGTCAACCAGCGCGCTGCAATTTGATGTCCAGTGACAAATTCAGCATTACCTGGCAAGGCTCCTGGAGAGGCCAGGCTGGTGCTCCGCTTCCAGGATCATTCAATCTGGGTGTGCCCGTGGTAAGCGTCTGCCATCCCACACCACAGAGGTGTGTTGTTGCTCCTCAGGTTAAAACCTCATAGCATAGTGAGAGAGAAGAGTTCAGATGGAAAACAGTTGGGTGAAAACTTAGAGGAGAGCTTGGATGTATAATTTATCCTTTATACAGTACCACTTGGCTTAGTACCAAATTATAGTCACAGCACAGTCAAAGCTTGCCATTCCTCTCAAGTTTTTGAAATAAATTGTTTTCTTCTGCTTTGTCTCACTATTGAAGTTGTTGCACCTTTACACAAACATTTATACATCTCTATTATGGGGGGATGGCGGTCAATTGGTTTTTGACTCCACTTTAGTGCTGTGTAACATGAAATAAGAACCATTAAGTATTTTATATACTAGATTTTTTAAGTGCCCACATGGATTAGATAGCTGAATGTTAGAGTTTTAGAAAAGTCCTAAGAATGGAACTTTAGTTACTGCATAAATTTTCTGGAAAAAAAAATTAGGGTGTCAAATTCTAGTTCAGAACTTTTAGAATAACAAAAAAAGCTTTAGGAAGAGACTTCTGTAGTTGTTTGAATGGCATTTAAGATGCACACAGAATCTCTTACTCCTCCCCACCAAATCCCCTCTTCTGTCAGTTTCTCAAAAGGAAAGGAGGGAAAAAAGGCAGGGGTCGCCTCTTGTTGGTGGGAGAATTTATTCAGTAATTTACTTTTGAGCCAACTGCAGCCCTTGCCCTTGCCTCTGGGCATGTGTTCAAAAACTCAGAAATGAAGTAACAGATTGGCCAGAGCGCACACAACTCCCCAGTTACAACCCTATTATCTACTCACTCTGTCACCCCCATTAGGCACAGGCCTGGGAGACCGGACGGTGACAGCACAGTATTTATGCTACTCATGTCTCCATGGCTTCAGGCTTCCTGCCAGGGTCCCTCTTATTCCTGTTACTCCCCACAGAGGACTAGTGTGAAAGAGGTTGGGTGTCTGATGTCTGGGCCTGTGCCTCAGGCCACCCTTGCCTGGCTTCCAGTGCTGTGGTGGCACCATCACGCCTGGGCCAGGCCTCATTGGTCGTGAGAAAACCAGAACAAGACAAAGGGACACCCCTCCCTGCTTGTGGGTTTCCCTCCTTCCTGTGAATGGATGTAGTTGGCACTGTAGTACTTAGATTTTATTGAGAAAATCTCAGTTAGGGAGAGGAGTTTGGTTTATTATTATTTATAACTGTTCTGTTCAGGCCAGACTGAACAGAGTAGTTACTTTCTTTAGTACTGGCCACGTGGGGATTCTGCTAGATATCTCCTAAAAATTTGAAATGTCTCTGAAGAGGTGAGAAGAGGGTGGTCTCTGTTTAATCAAGAGAGAATGGTCTTTTCAGAGTCAACTTACAGAGGTTCTTTTTTAAATTATAGGCAAAACATGCAATGTATGGGGAGGTGATAAGATTGTTTCCCTCTTGCTAAAGAGTTAATAGACATTTCCTTTTCCTATTCCAAAATAATTAATCTCTAGGCACTGTTTCTCACTAGTGGTGGGTGGGCTTTGGGGAGTGATTGTACAGAGTGAGCATCCCCTTATTCTGCTTTCATTCCACACCCCGTTTAGTGTAGCCCCTTAAATTAGTCCCATGTCCTAAGAAATGCATTGTTAAGTTACATCATTGTGCAAGTACCATAGGGTGTATGATGTCACAAGCTGTGACATCACTGGGCCAGTAATCCTCTGGGGCTGTCATTTTATGTGCAGGCAGTCACAGACTGAAGTGCTGTGCAGCACGAAACTGCACATTGTTTGTTAATAATTGTTAGAGAAGATGAAACTTTGGGCAGGTACTACTCAGTTTTTGCCTCCATCCCCCACCCCAAGTGGCAAATGATGAGAGTCAGTCAGATCAGAGGTATGTGGACCCTTTCTGTTCAGAGCCACTCATCAGCATCTGACTTCTGCAGAGTTGGCTCTCAAAAGTTGATAGCTGGCTGAGGGAAAATTTGCCCATAGGCCAGCTCTATGCTGAGGGAATGAGGAGGAGAGATTGCCTCTCAGTGATCTTAGCCAGGTAGATTTTTCCTTAAAAAGAGCATGACTTGTGCAGCTTAATCCGTCCGCAAGAGAACTGTTTCATGTAAAGCTTTTGCTACAATGGGAGAGGTCAGTCATTTACCCCCACCCGCTGAGGAGGAATAGGTAAAAGGAGAGATGGCCAAGGAGGCTCGTATTTGGTCTACAGCAGCTGTTGCTGCTGTTTGCTGATCCCATGCTAACGGCCCTGTCCTTTGCTTTCCACATCAGCTCACACCCCAGACAACAGCTTTCTGGGATTTGTGGTCGAGCAGCACCTGAACTCCAGCGACATCCATCACATTAATGAAATCAAAAGGCAGAACCAGTCCCTCGTGTATGGCAAAGTGGATAGCTTCTGGAAGGTGAGTCAGCCTGTGTGCATGTCGCTCTCTGCAGAGACGACAGTTGGCTAATTTAATTTAACTTGGATGCAGGGAGTAATCAGACCAAGTGCCCAGAGCTTTCTGGGATCTGCCTGGACATAAACAAGGACAGTCAGAGGCTGGCCGTTCCAGCACTTGGGCGTCTGATGGAGGCCACAGGTGCCTGTCTGTGCTCATGCTCCTGTGCAGCACCCTGTCCACTCTTTGCTGCTTAGAATTTGTATGTCCTGGCAGCTTTCATGTCTTGTACAGTTGTCCCCCTGGCCAGGCTCTCCACATCCACAGATTCAACCAGTTGTACAGTGAAAATATTTGGGAAGAAAAGAAATGTATCTTTATTGAATGTGTACATGTTTTTGTCATTGCTTTAACAAAGAAAAACTATTTACAGAGTGTCTGCATAGTATTCTACATTACAAGTAATGTAGACTGATTTTAATATACTTTAGTACACTAAGATTTGGATACATGAGGGATGTGTGTAGATTCTGTGCACATATGGTACTGTTTTATATGAAGGTCTTGGTATGGGGAGAAAGGGGACCTCAAACCAATCACTGAAAACCAAGGGGTACAAGGTTTGGACAGCTCCCAGAGTGGGGCATTCACAGAGAGACTGCAGTGTTCTTCCATGCTGCCCTCTGGAAAGCAGCCTGTTTGGGGGCACAGCGCCCTTTCCCCAGGAAAGCAGTCTAGAAAGGAATCCCTCCCTGCCGGGGCTCATTGGACAGAATCACACAAGGAGGTTTTGGATAAAGAACTCTTGAATATAAAACAAAAAAATCTGGTTTTTCTGAAGCACTTATCTGTCCCCTCTTCCCTCCTGGGATGATTTCCAAAGTGGACCTAGGAAGATACAGCAGTAAAGGATCTGGTATGACCTGTTGATAGGCATTATAAATCTTTTCATATGGCAGGTAGGCCTCAGTAGGCAAATAGCATCATTGTGAGGGATGGTTCTGTAGGACAGACATCTTTGGGACATGGTCCATGCATGGAACCCCAGAACTCAGGAAGCTCAGGCAGGAGGATCACCACAAGTACATGGCCAGCCTGGGTTACATATAATTTCAGGAGCAGCCTAAACTACATAATAAGACTCTGTCTCAAACAAACAGAAGTTCCCAGGACCTAAAAACATGCCTCATCCTAAACGGCAGAATTAAATCCTTTCCGGCACAATCGTAAACTCTGGTCGTCTGTTATCCTGTCACCCCTACCAACGAGCACAGTGACATGCCCAGTAAAGAGTTCCTTGCACTCACCTTTCTGACCTTCTTTTCAGCAAAGGAGGGCAGGGCCCTTCAGCCCCACCAGGCTAACTAGCAAAGGGACAGTGAGGCCTGTGAAGTCGGCCTGCTTCTAGGGATGCTCATCTAATTCCAAATAATGGTCTGTGCTACAATGAGATAGACTCTATCTTTGTTTCTCATAGTGATCCTGAACTGTGACAAGTTTTATTCCTGCTTCTCTGGGGGGACATTTGACAATATCTGGAGACAGTTTTGTTTGTCATGTCTGGATAGTGTGCTGCTAGTATTATGTGGAAGGAGGCCAAAGATACCATAAACATCTTGTCGAGCACAGGGCCCCCCCCCCCACCACTATCTGACACAAAGAAACAGCTGGTGTAAAAGGTTGGTAGCAGTGTAAATTATAAGTTGAACATCCCTCATCCAAAAGAACACTCTGAGACCCTGGAGGGAAGGTTTTATACCTGACCTTATATTAGGAGTCATAGTCTAAAGTTAGATGCACTAAAAAATATTTGTGTGACATTCTCTTCAGGTTCTGTGTACAAGGTCCATATGAAACTAATACGAATTTTGGGTGTGTGTTTGGGTCCCATTCCCAAACCATCTTACTGATTTTGTATCCCCAAATTTAAAATCCAAACAAAAACACTTTTGATGCCAGACATTTCAAAATAATAGATACTCTGCCTTTCTTCTACTCTTTCTCCTCACAAGTAAAATCAATATAAATTATAAGTGGATATTTGAATTGTTCCCATTAATTATTTTTTGTTTTTATTATGTATTTTTATTAGTATATATTTGCAGTACACTTATTGTAGAAAGTCTACATATAACACATTTTAGTTCCTTTTGTCCCCCCACTTCCCGTCCCTCTCTCCTCTCTTCAACTCCTGATCCCCCTTACTTTTGAAAAGCTATTTCTGTGGACTTTTTAATTCTTATTAAAAATCCTTTTTCTTTTTCTTCCCACTCCCCCAATCTGTTGTTCCTCTTCTCATTTGAAAAAGACCTCCTAGTTCCGTGTTGTGTATTCTTTATTTTGCACTTGGTTTATATTTTGGGTTCCTCACACAAGAGCAACCATGACATACATCAACTGTGCATCTGGTTTATTTCACTTAACCTTATGGTGTTGAGGTGAATCCACCTACAGATGCTTTGGGTGTATCCTGCATTATGGCACAGTAGTACTCCATTGTGGCTACAAACCTCATTTTCTTCATCTGTTCATCTGTTCATGGACGTGGAGGCTTTTTTGTTTCCCATGTGTCACAGTGTACCCCGCATCGATGACACAACTGTTAACTGCATTTGAGCCAAGCTTGCGCTAGGAAAGGTATGTTGGGAGTTCTCGTTCTCAGCTTGATTGTTATCAATGAGCCATGGCTCTGGATATATGAACAATCAGGCCTTTTCCCCTGCACAGCTGTTTGGATAAAACAGCTTGCAAGTCTGAACATGTCTTGTAATTATATTGTTTCTGTTTGAGAACCAAGTACAGCTCTCTTCTGAATGTTTCCACAGCTTTTTGTTTTTGTTGTTTGTTTTTCTAGAAAAAAAGAATACATTGGTTCTGAATGCTTTTTGGTTACCTGTTTTGAATAAATTAGAACTCACTAAAATGAATTCTTTGGGGTCAGTAAGAATCCCACAAAGTTTAAGTGGTTAGAGATGTGATTTGGAAGTTTCACTATATTCTGAGGTGACTCAAACTCTGCAGGTGACCCAACAATTATTATACTATTGCCACTCAAGGACTACAAAAGGCTAAATATCGCTGTATCTGTCTGTGTTCATCTTTTTCTGAACACCAATATTTTACTTTTATTCCAGTACTCTGTGCAGAAAATGATACAGGGAACCTCCAAATGATATAGAGGAAAAATGATCAACCAACCTGACCTGGGGATCAGTTCATGTTCTCTAAAACTGAAGAATGAATTTAGAAACAAACTAAGGTTATGAGCAGAACAGATGTATTGGGGGAAAGAAAGCTTCTGTCCGAGAGGGACAGAAGGGGGCCCCAAGCTGGTTGTCACTGGGAAGCTCTCTCTTCCAGGGACTTTTTATAAAGGAAAACCATGTCATGAGGCAGGTCTAAGATTGTGGAGAAAACATGGGAACTCGCTTAAGTGAACATGAGGTAGAACAAAACTATGGTCAACCAGTGAGATTAGAACCACCATTGCTCAGGTAAAATTGATTAAATCAAGTACCAAATGGGGAAGGGAATCATGTAGGAAGAGAGCCTGCATACCAGCATGAATATGGGACAGGGTCTCTTCCTGTTGGGTGTTAGGTTAGTGACTCATTTGGGCTCTTTCAAGGTGATTGATACCTATGTAGAATATGAATCCCTGACACCCATCCCTGGGGAAGTATGTGGCTGCATTTGTTTACTCTTGTCTTGAGGTCTGGCCCACGACGAGGAGTATGTGTCTCTTCCAAAGTTGCAAAGTCACAATGTCTTCCATATTGTCTCCTAGAGGGCTTGGCCCTGTCTGACTGCCTATAATATTTCTATCTAATTTAGCTGCCTGCAGCAAAAACACCTCTGAAAAGAAGAAAAATGCTGGAAAGTTTTCACACGCATTTAAAGCATAATTTCCAACACTTAGACACAGAACAGTATATGAGACTCTAGGGGTTTTTCCCAAAAAATACATCCATTACATAGTATGTAGGGAACATACTCAGAAAACAGTTGTACCTTGTGAGATGTTATTCCAACCTCATAAAAGCTACAATCAATCCCATAGTCATTGTGAGATTTTATAAATGGCTTTTCCCAACTATTCATGGCCCATATCCAGTCCCTCTTCACCTCAGAGATCTTCTGGAAGGAAATGACACCTGTTAGCTCTGGGAGATTTAGGATTTTAGTTGGGGTTTGTTTTGGACCAGTTCATCACATACAGTCCTGCTTCTAGAGCTCAGTGAATTCTGAAGGTGCTGTTTTACACTTGCCACCACCCTCCCTCTTGAGGGCCTGGCCCCAGAATGAGATATGCTCCCATGTGATGCTCTCCAGCTCTAGTTGATTGGCCCAGGAAGCTGTCCTCTAACCTGAAGCAGTCCAGCTCACTGGCGTTGGAGTCAGGAGTCTGATGGGGAAAGCTGAGCTGTGTCAGTGAGATTCTTCCCTCGGTGTTGGAAACAAAAGGACAGTAAGAATAGCTAGCCTTAGGGATGGAAATCAGAGGGACAGGTCTGGAGTAGTATTGAAGCCAAGCAGAAACCTGGCAGGAGTGCTGATGATGACCACGAAAGCCAGACTGATGTGGGAAAGGATGGTGCCCTGTGTTGAGGGCGGGAAAGGCCCCTATAGCAAGGGGGCACCACCCTGAGAAGTGACAGATAGGAAAGAGGACACATAGATACAACAGAACACAGCTAGCTATTGGAGTTCCAGCAGGCTTCTGTTTCCATCTTGTGTATAATTTTCTAACATTTTGTTCTCTTATAGCAATTAAGTGTATTGTGGTCCTTAGTCACCCCATGGATGTCTGCTAAATTGTGTAGGTCTCCCTGCATTCCACCCTGTCAAGAAACATAAATGTATTAAATACACTGACTGAGGAAGGAAGGTCTCCCTCTCAGTCTCCTGCCCCATCATACCCATGGTGCCCACAGCTTTTGTCCTGGTGTTATAATGTGTGACAGAGAGGTGGATCAGAGAGAAAGGAGCCATCCATCCTGCTTCAGAATCTGGAAGGCACCTATGTGGGAAGCTTCTCTACCCAAGCATCAGATGAGATTGTTTATCCCCTTTTCCCAAGCATAAGGCTCTTCTTACCCAAGGACCCACGGCTCAAGGCTTTTGGACTCTGAGATGAGCAGAGCATTGATTCTGTCTACATCAGAGATATATCCAGAAAAAACATCTATCTGTTGTTTAATAGCCTCTTACCAAAAGTTATCACAGTGTAGAAAACTAATCACTTTTTAAAAGATATGTGACTTTTAAGATACAGAAGTTAAAATTAATTAAAGTTTTAGCCCTGTGCAGCACTGCATGTCTGTAATCTCAACTACTCTGGAGGCTGAAGTAGGAGGATCACAAATTCGAGGCCCACCTGGACAACGTAGACCCAATCTCAAAAAAATTGGGTTGAGGATATAGCTCAGTAGTAAATCACCTCTGGGCTCAATCTCTAATATGGAAAAAGAAATGATCTTGTTAACTATTACTATTTTTTAAATTAATTTGTTTATTTGTTTGTTTGGTACAGGGTCTCACTACACAGTTTGGGCTTGTCGTGATCCTCCTGTCTCAGCTTCCCCAGAGCTGGGATTACAGGGGTGCACTGCCATACCTGTTTCTGGCAGCTGGCCCAGCATGCAGTATTGGGGATCAAATTCAGGTCCTTGCAGTTGCTAGGTAGGCGCTTAGACCACTTGGCTATCTTTTCAGCCCCACTATTTTACTTTTGAGGCAAGGTCTTGTTTTGTAGTAAAATTGCCTGAGAAAATAGTGTGTCCTTAGTACTTATTACCATGTGGTCCCTGCCCTAGCACATGAGCTGGAGCCCTTCCTTTGATCACATGACTGGGCTCTGAATCAGAAGCTCCCTGAAGTACTGAACTGGATTTAGGGTTCTCTTCTCTCCCATTCTTCCTCGTGTCCTTAACTCCTGAAGTCACTAACCTGGAGCTGCATGTAGATTATCTAATAGCCTCCCCCCCCTCCAGCCTTTGGTACCAGGAATCAAATTCAGAACCTCACACTTGCCAGGTAGGGGCCATGCCTGTGAGCTGTATCCCCAGCCCTTACTGAGTTCTTAACACACACGTTCTGGCTCAGACCTGCCCAGTGGGACTGGGATGGCTGCCGTCACCCACATATAGCCGATGTAGGTGGGCTCTGGAAGCTGCACATAGAGCAGCGTGCTCTAGGGTACTTGCCCCCAGGGGCTGACCAGTCAGCAGACAAATAAATCCCCCTCTCCTTTCCTTTGCCTTCCTGCTGCTATCTGTACTGCACTGCTAGACCTCCTGTCACCTTTTGCTGCTGCTAACACCTGCTTCCAGTCACCCTAAGGGCACTGGCCAAGAGCACATTGGCAAGCTTTGCTACTTCTCGCCCCTGCTGCCCAGCCTCAGGAAGGGAGGAAGCCTGTGGTAGGCAGTGGACTCTCAGATCTGGTGACAGAGGCACTTGTCTGCCTTTCGACCTGCTCTAGTTGGGGTCACACAGTGCTTTCTGGGCAGTGGGGTGTGGTGATCCAACGCATAGACCTTGATTTGAGGTCAGGCAGCTGGGCTCAGATCCTGGCTCTGCCCTTAGCTGCCTGACCTCAGGCAAGTTACAGGGGCTCTCTTGACCTCCATGGTCAGGGGGCTTCTCATAGGGTTTCAGTAACGATTAACATACTTGTGTGACTAAATAATGGGCTTACCCCACCTGCACACAGTAAGCCTAATATGCATTATAAACTATCATCATTATCATTACCTGAGCCAGAGAAGCAGCACCACGGTGGAAATTGCTGGAGAAATGGGACAGGTTGAGCCTACAGGAAATAGCAAATACAGGCCTGCCCAGAAGGACTCAAATTTGAGTTTTCAAACTCTGTTGTCATTTGGAAAACTCTGGCCCAGTGGTGGTGAGACTATGGCATGCATGTTATTGTGTTTTTCTTTTAAAACAAAAGGTATAGAGTTGCTTTCACTGAACTGAAACCACAGTATCTGAGTTTAATTGCAGTGTTGGCGCAGTGTTGATAAATAAGTGGGTTTGGGGTTGCCGGCTGGCCCTTGGCTTGGAAAGGTTACATGTTGCTGCTCTAGCCCCTGGGGCCATTATCTGTTTTTATAAATAGCCCATTATCTGTTTTTATAAGTAACATTTTATTGGAACATAGCCATGGCCATTCACTGTCTAAGAGATGCTTTTGCACTAAAATTACCGTGCTGAGTATTTGTGATAAAGGCCATGTGATCTCCAGAGCCGACAAGAGGTACTGTCTGGCCCTTCCCACAGCAGCTAGCTAACCTCTGAGTTAATGCGGGGTCCTAAATAAGCCAAGGCTCTCAGAGATGTGGGAGGTGCCTGGCATGAATCTCAGCGGAGATCTTCTTAACTTGTTTTAGGGTTCTTGATTTTGTTGACAGATTAAAAAAAAAAAATGGGATCAGGTGACAGACAAAGCCCCACACACTGAGCCAGCCCTTGTCCTAAGCAAGAAGCCAGTGCCTTCTAAGTACCTGAAAAGCCATTGAGAGTAAAACGGGGCCTTGGGCTGGAGCCTTGAGCATGTGCTCAGCACATGTGCAGCCCTGGATTTGCTCCCCAGCACTTCAGAAGCTTAAAGGAGGCTTCCATTACTGGGGGTATTTCCACTTCTTGGAGCCCTTCCTCATTGATATTTAAGGTGGAGCATCTGGTGAGGAAGAGAGGGCCAGCTGTTAGCATCTTTAACCATCCTGGCTAATAGGTGAGGGTGCTGGCTCAGAGATAGAGTGAGGCAGTCAAGGTCCAGCAGCACAGGCAGTGGCAAAGCAGAGCCAGGGCCAGGGCCTGTGCTCCCCTCTGGGAGCCTTGACTCCACACTGCCATCTGCTCCAGGGAACTGCTGCTCTGCCCTTTCCAAGAGGGTGGATCTGTGCTCAGGGCAGGGTTCAGAAACCCTGAAGGAAGGACTGCAGGTGTGACCTGACATATGACAGTAGCCTGGCAAATATTGGCTTAGCAGGCAAATTGCTCCTCCAGGCTGCTGCCCACACGCATGGCCAACTCAGCAATCATCTTGCCAATTCTGCAAAGTAAACCCACCTCTGTTTGAATGATTCTTTTCCAGGCCCTGATTTCTGGGCCTTGCTTGTGCTAACCTTGGGTTGCCTGGCAGTGACCCAGTTGAGCCACACTCCCCCAAATTTGAAGAGTGCCTTTTCACCTCCGCCTCAGAGGCCATGTGATTATAGAGCATCTTCTCCAGCAGCCCATCCCTTCCCTGTGGACCAAAGAAATGAGGAGCCTTTGGAAATGTGGCCCATGCTGCCTCTGTGCTTTCTAATCCATTCTCCTTACACATCAGCCAAAGAGATCATTTGAAAGTGTGAATTAGATGTTGTTCCTCTGCCCAAATCCTCCCTGACTTTATCCCAAACATAGAGCACGTTTACAGTGAAATCCATACCTGGAAGTGGTCTCAGTGAGGCTGCGCACCACCTGCTCCCTGAAAGCCTGGCTGTGGCACGTGTACCCCCACAGGCCTCTCCCTCTACCCAAAGGCCTCCCTTTTTTGATGTACTAAGGCTGGAACCCAGACCCTAGCACCAGCACACACACAGCCCCTCCCCAGCCCCTTTTCATTTGGGGACAACATTTCACTGGGTTGTCTAGGCTGGCTGTGAACTTGTTGTCCTTCCTCCTCAGCCTCCCTGGTAGCTAGTAGTACAGACCTGTGTCGCCACGCTCAGCTTCCAGCCTTTTTTTAATTAGCAGTAGTACATATTTGCCATTCATAATGACATCCACTCTAGGGAATTGACACCTGTATGTATCTTCATTCTTTTTCTTCAAATCCTTTTCCTTCCCTTAGATCCTTCTTCCCTTTCCCATTTACAGAAGCTTTGTTTCCAGAGTTTTTTCCTTCTATTCTCCATTTCTAAATCCCTTTTCTCTACCTTCCCTCCCCTGCCTTTCCCTCCATCTCCCATTTTGCTCCTTCTCTGCTGTTTGGGTTTCTCACACAAGATAAACAATGTGATGTTTACACTTGGGGCCTGATTTATTTCATTTAAAATTAACATCTCACCATCCATCCATTTACCTAAAAATGGCTCAAGTTTATCCTCATTTGCCAGACCTTTAATGACTGCAGCCAGCCCCAGCTCATCCCAGCCTTTGCTTCTGGGACCTCCCTGCCAAGGCCTGCTGACAACCACAGTCACCTCCCTGTCACAGCCCCCTGTTCCTTCCCTTGCACAGCTGTAAGCATTTGTCTTGTAGTGTCAGGCTGTTCTTACTTGATGGGCAAGTTATACAAGGACAGCAATCATGTGGTGTGCTACCCAGCACTGCCTGCCTGGCGTTGGTAGACATGTGGTGACTGTGTGATGTTGGCTGGACTGAGTTCTCCTTGTGTTTAAATACTGATTTATCTGGGAAAACTGGAATAAAATGTGGATTGGCTTTGGCTTTGGGCCTTTCCCTGTGTTCTTTGGGCTCAAGGAGTACAGCAGATGGAATTGATGGAAAAAGAGTACAGCTGTCTTTGTATGGCTTCTGCAGACCCCATAGAGGTTCTGGGGCCTTAAGACTCTGCAAGTGAGATTAGCCGTGAGACAGCATGGGAAGCAGACACTGTGAAGGGAGGTCATGGGCCTTTGCTCTGGGGTCACCACCCTGTCACATGTGATTTGGGGGAGGCAACTCCAGTCTCAGTTTCCTCCCTTATAAAATAGAAGGTATAGTTTGTTTTTTTTTTTTGTTTTTTTTTTTTTTTTTTTTTAATGAATGAACTATTGATACGTGTGGTAGGGCCAGCAAGAGAGCCCAGTGGTCTAATGCGCCTAATTAGGCAAGCTTTGGCAAAGTGCAGGGTTCAAACACCAGCACCACATACTACACCAGCCCCGCCCCTAAGGTTGGCTGAGCCCACCACCACAAGAAAAAAAAAAAACAGATTAATGCAATAAAAAACAATTGATGCAATAGTATGGTTGACCTCAAAATAATTAAGAGCATGCTGTCATGCTTTATGGTTCTATTCATATACAGCTGTAACAAATGAAAGCTACTCTATGGTGACAGAAGGCAGATAAGTGGTTGCTCGGAACAAAGCAAGAAAAGAAAATAGATAGTTTGATTGTCTTCTCCATAGTGATACTTTCATGGTACATGCATAAGTGAACACTTACAAAATTGTATACTATAAAAACATGCAGCGTATTAGGTCTGTACCTCAGCAAAGCTAGTAAAAATTAATGATGGGCATGATGGAACATGCCTGTATGTCATCCCAACACTGGGAGGCTGAAGCAGGAGGATTGCAAGCTTGACCCCAGCAACTTGGTGACTAAGCAAGAGTCTACAGAAAAAGCAAAATAAGCTGGAAATGTAGTGCAGTGTGGAGGTCTTGGGTTTAATTCCTAGTACCAGACACACAAAACTTAAAAATATTTATTTATTTATTTATTTATTTATTTATTTATTTATTTGGCGGGACCAGGGTTCGAACTCACAGCCTTGCACTTGCCAGGCAGGCACTTGTGCCATGGAGCTATCTCCCCGGCCCCTAAAAATACATTTTAAATTTTTATTTATTTATTTATTTATTTTTGTCTTTTTGAGTTAAGGTCTCCATATACAGTTCCTACTGAGTACTAGAATTGCAGACCTGTGCCATATTTTAAAGCTTTTAAATGAATGAAAGCATACAGGGCCAAAGGTACACCTTAGCAGTATAGTCCCTACCTGGCAAGTGAGAGACCCTGAGTTTGATTCCTGGTACATTACGAAAACACATTGCAGTCTATGGGGCAAATCCTGCTGTAGCCTATTTTGTACAGCCTGCAAGCTAAGAATAATTTTTAAACTTTAAAGGTTGTAAAAAACAAAAAATATATAGAAGATGATGTGACCGAGATCTTATGTGTATCTAAGAGTTTAAGCTATTAGCTGCCTGGCCCTTCACAGTAGACATTCACCTGTCCTAGCATGGGATCATAACTACTTACTAGCTGTATTCTCTGGGTCCCTGGGCTCCACCTCTGGGATTTCCAGTAAGATTTCAGTGGGAAGGAGGATTGTATTCCTTTAAACAAGCACAAACAGATCTTGAAAGCCTCTAGACTAGGTTGTAAGCTGCGCATCTGAAATACATTTGCATTCCAGAAACAGTATAATTATCTAGCTTGCTAATTGGTTGACTTGGACTTAGTTTAAATTAATGAAAATTGGAAATTGGAGTCATGTGGAGAATGCCATTTGATTTCATAGTCAGAATTAACTGCTCTTAGTGCATTGTTTTAATGAGCCAGCAAAGAAAGACCTTAGTAATTAACGAATGTACTGAAAATCCTTAAAAAGAACACTTTTTTGGTAAGTAGGTTAGACCTTGTCATCCTGTTTGCTCTTTCATCTCCTTACCCGGACTTCTTTCATACCTGATAATGTTAGAGATAAACTGGATGAAGTTAGACCCACCTTATGTCACTTTGGCAAAGCAGTATATTTTCAGTGAACGAAGTAGGAATTAGTTTTGATTTTCAGAAAATGTGGTGTCATTACAGCTCTTGGTTTAGTTCCCTCTAGAAAGTGTGAGAGGCGTTCTGCCATTGTGTATTCCTTTGAGGATAAGTTGGTCAGAAATATTGTCAGTGAGTCACGTTCCTTGGAAACCCCAGACTCACCAGAGGTAGGGAAGAGTTCAAGGGTCTTTCTGCATGTTCTCTTGTGGCCTAAAGATGACAGGAGATGCAGTTTGGTGCAGGAGTAGAGCTATGCTTGTACGGATTCTTCCCTCAGGAGCAACCACTGAGCAAGCAAGCCACAGGGACCTATCACAGGGACCTGTGTCCTCCATTCATGCCTGATACAAGGTGAAGTGCCCTGATACCTTAGAGCCTTTTTCCCAAACTCCAGGAGCAGCCCCCACCCCCACCCCCGACGGGGGGCGTGCAGGAGAGGTGAAATGCACCAAGAAAGATCCCAAAATCCCTCCAAATCTACCATGCAGGATACTTACAGACTTCCCAGACTACCACTAGCTGCACGCTGTGGTAACCTAACCCTGTGTGATAGCTGTATTAAGCACATCCATGTTTGATGAGCTGCCTCAAAGGAATGAATGGAGCTCAGCGGACAAGGCCATGTTGCCTGTCTCATATTCCTAGTGGTCCATTCCACCGGTCACAAGCTTTCTGCTCCAAGGTTTCCTGTTAACTGGCAGGGTGAACAGGGTCTCCCCGTAGTACCTATTTCAGCCTGGAGATGGAACAGTGGGAGGCACCCAGGGTGGGAAAGTGGCATCCTGATGCTAATGTTAGCAGCAGAGCTGGCTGGCTACTTGCGCTGTGCAGCCCTTTGCCTTCTGAGTCTCGCTTTCCTCGTCTATAAAATGAAGCAGAGGACTGAATGTTCTTTTGTTTAGTTCCCCAGAGTTCCATAATTCTATAAGCTGAACTCCTCCTTGGCTTCCTCTAATTCTTTCAAGAGCAAGGCGAGGAGGAGATAGCCTACAAGACAACTTTATGGGCCATCAGAAATAGGACAGAGTTAGACAGGGAGCTGAGGGGCGGGGAACAATAACTGGGCCAGGCCAGGCCCAAAGTTATAAAACCAGCTGCTTGTGGAGAGGATGGGCTTGCTGTGGTTTAGGGCCCCAAGTGTAAATAAGATTTAAGGGCTTCAGTGACAGTAAGCTTATGTGGGTCAGTAGTGTAGGGCCTGCCAAGCATTGGTCATGGGCTCAGTTGGGGCCTTAAATGAAAGAACTACTCCCTGCCCCTTTGAGAATCGAAGGCCTTGTGCCAGTCCACACCAAGAATCCAGGAGTCAGTCCCTTCTGCCTCTCCACTGGTAAGCCTACCTGCAGCTCAAGTGCTGTTGCACTGACTGGCTAGGTCCCTTAGCCTTCTTCTTCCTCTATTCCCTCATCTACAGAAGGAATGGTAATACCACCAATCAGGTTTCTTGATATGACACGAGTTCATAAATAGAGCATACTTTACTTTCCACGGAAGCACTCTGAGAAATACATCACTAAGTGATATCATCATTGGGCACATACCAGAGTATACTTAACCAAGATGGCCACAGTGGCATGAGGTTACATAATCATGAGATCACCATGAATTTCTCTTTGGTAGTTAATGTGCTTCATGATTATGTAAAGCCATTAGAACAATACTATGTATTCATGTTCGTCAGGTTTTCCTGCTGCTAATGAAATTATCTAGGCAAATTTAGATTGGAAGGAGTAACATGCAGGGAAGCGCCAGAGCCCTGCTGTGTATAAAGACAAACGGAAAAAATTGGTGTGTTTGATCAAGAGGGAAATGGCTTGACTGAGATTGCAGGGACTGAGCAAAGATCTGAAGGGAAGGTAGTAAGGAATTAGATTACTCCGCATGACCTGGAATGGGGCAGAAAATAGGCTGCCCATGAACTTGCCAAGCTTTCCAGCAGTATCAGAAGAGGCAAAACAGCTCTCAGTGCCATCTGAAAATGAGCTGGACCACGTGAGAAATCACTGGGCCTGCGCCACTGTTGGCTGAACAGGCTGTTGGGTTGAGAAGTATCATTGATGCTGGAGGATGTGGGCTGTCTGGATTGTAATATTCCTGGCAAACACAGACTCCATGCTACAGTGTGGGTGGAAAGGAATGAGGAAACCGGAAGGGAACACTGTGTGGGGGCAGGGTTTGGGCACAGGTTGGCAGCATCAGAACACAGATGTATGCTACAGCAGTGGGGCAGCCACAAATGGAACTTTGCTGTCTCAGCGCCACTGCATGGGTGGGTGCCGAGTGGCTCCCAGGATGATGATCCTTCTGACACCTTCTTTAGTTCTCATGTTTGCATTTGCACACTTAACACCAAGAAAGCTGCTTTGAATGGAAACAGGATGCCTCTAATGAGGGTGGAGTTGCAGAAGGCACTTCAGAATGGTAAGTCACAGAACTTATCTGGACCAAGTCTTCCAAGCTACCTGCGAAATTAGGAGATCTGCGAAATTTTGAGGCGTCAGGTAGAGCAGAAAGGAAAATGAGCAACCCATTTCCATTGTGCAGCTCCAGCAAGCACCCCATGTCCTGAAATTTGCGGAGTAGTCTTGGGTGTTTTCTTCTCAGGGCCACCATGAGTTCTTGCTGGTGGACAGCCACCTCTGATGGGGGCTGCCAGGGCTGCATCTGTGCCATGGAGCTTGTGATCAAAACCCAGTTTCCATCTTTGTTACGGATGAGGCTTGGCCTGGGTGGGAGAACTGTCCAGCACCCCACCCTGCACCTGGGACTTGCAACCTATTTGCTGGCTGCTCTTTTCTAATATAATAAAGTTCCACATGTCTACCTGGGAGTGCAAAGCCTGCCTTAGAACACCTGAGAGAGCCCCTCATGGTCAGACCTCCAGGCACTAGCTTGACAGTTGTAGACTCAGGTGGGAAGCCCATGTGGATCTCAGCACGGATTTGAGGCATAGTAAGATTTCCAGCCTATGTTTCAAGGAAAGGCAGGGGATCTTAAATTCATTCTTAGGATTTTAGTGAGCATTTTAAAAACAAACCAAAAATAGCTTTTCTGATCTTAAGTGCCACCAGGGATGCCACCAATCCTGCTCAGCATCTTCTGGTCACAGTCTCCTGGGAAGGGACCTGGGGGGTCAGATGTTCAACAAGTGTTCTACATCAGCAGATCTTAGAAATGTGGTGCTAAGTGGGAATCCTACTTTTCCTGGATCAGAAAAGTCATAATCATCTGTTCCCTTGAGTGAAGTCTGTAGGGGTCCTGACTGTGCCCTAATTATATCCAGGATGTACCCTATGTTCCCATGTGTGTTGCTCAATGCAGCTGATCAGGTGCATGGTGTCCCCGCTTCCCCAAGAACCCACCCACATGGTTGCCATGGCAACAGTCAATCGCCTTCATTATTCCTTGAAGAATGCGGATTGCTGATATAGGTTCTACTAATGCTCCTCAAGAACACTTGTCCTTTAACTCTCGACGTCAAGTAACAATTTGTACAGATTTTAGAAGCTGCAGAGCACCTCCTTACAGGTTGTGAAGCCCATGGCCGCTCTCCGGGTGATAAAATGAAACATTAGAAATTTAGGGTAAGCAGCTCACCGAATGAGATGGATGAGTGTTGGTTAGTCTTTTTGATGTCTGTCCTTCCATTCGTGGCAACACTTCCACTTTAGGGAGCACACTTGTAAGAGTCCTAAAGTTTGAATGATGGGTGGTTGGGTTCTAGGCCTGGTCAAGATGGTCAAGGAGAATAGCTTTGTTGGTATTCCCCTCAGGAGGACCACCAGCCTACCAGCATGACTAGCAGCCCTCAGAGAGACACTGAAAAACACAGAGTACAAATCATTGCTGCTGTGAAAAGAAAATATAAAAGTGGTGTGAGTGAAAAGAGGCCCCTGGTGCTCCACAGAGCTCTCTTCCAAAACCCAGAATTGGCTTAACAAGCAGGAGGCTTAGGCAGCCAGCGAACATACCCAAGGTTTGGTGCTTTTGGAAGGTTCCAAATTGCCACCCCTTCTCTGATAGTGCTGGGATGAGTTCATTCTCAGCTCTTAGTAAACACAGCTGTTGTGGTTGTAGTTTGCCTGGAGGCTTTTTACTATTCTCCCAGCCTTAACAGTTTGGCAGCTGATAAGGGAACAATAGTGTTGAAAGATGGGAAAAGACAGTGCTGTCTCTGAGTAAAGAGAGAGAAGCCAGGGCTGCCCATAAACAGAATTCATTGAATGAATCCAGTTGTGGAAAGGCCAAGCTCCATCGAGGCAGAGGAGACACCATCTCCAGGGGTGCCAAAGGGTTTTAAGTACCCACATGAGGAGTGCCACTTGGAGAAGTCACAGAATTCACACAGAAACTTGTAGTACAAGTAGTACAAGATCATTCCAAGTGAAGAAAGGGTTAAGATTGTTCTTAGAAGACAGACTGTACTGTCTCAATTTACTATACTCTGAAAGGCCTGGCTTTCTGAATGTGATTGGGCCCAGATTTGCCAGAATGAGGTAATTGAGTTGATTGTAATATTTTCCCCTAGATAAAACAATCATTAAAGCACGGTTGATAGAGAACCATGCTTTGGATGAGAATTCTAGGCATACTCCGAAAAGTAGAGCGGCTTTCTGAGGGGATCAGCCTGTGCACATCCCATGGGTAGGCAGTTGTTCCAGGCAAGAGACAGGACCCAGCTCAGAACAGGGACTCCGGTCACTGAAGCAAAATTGGGCAAAGTGTATTCCCACACTGCCCCTTCTAGGACCTTAGCCTTGCAGAGGCTGTGTGGTCCAGACATGGGAGACTGCCAGGTGCACTTCCACACACTCAGCTTAAAGAAAGCTTCCTTCAGGGAAGGGAACTTAGATGTATTAATTCTTGGTTCAATTCAGGCATAAAAATCTTTAAGATGCCAGAGTTTCCCCTCCTCCCCCCAGTAGTGGCCACTCCCCTTTGACACTACTAGCAGTTGAGGCAAACATGAAAAGGATGCTGTGGAGGAAGCTCCCTGTGGCATACACATCCACATTCAGAAACTTGGCCAGCATACCTGAGTCATGACCCTAGAAGAAAAAGGAGTTTTCTGACTACTTAAAAAAAAAAAAAAAAATAGAAATGCTATTTTCGAATGGATGTGTAGAAACAATTTAGAAATCTGGAAGTGGAGTGTCTCCTGCCTAGCAAGCACAAGGTCCAGAGTTGTATTTCTGGTACCCCCGCTCAAAAAAAATGTCTGGGAATGGGACACATAAGCCAGATATGGGCATTGGGGTTGGCGAGAGAGGTCTGATATCTTTACAGTGGGTGTTTACACTACCTTAGAGCACAGGTCGGTGAAGTATTAATGTGGACTGGCTCCCAGCTTGAGTTGCTTCCTGTGCCAGCTGGAGTACTTGAATAATTTTGGTAGAAACTGAAATTAAGTGATTTATTCACCCTTGGGAACCTGCTACCTCAATGCAAAGCCATGTCTTCCAGACCCTGAGGCAGGCCTTGCACAAACAGAGGTGATTGGAATTTCATAGAAGAAATACAGATTGAGAGACTTAAAAACATGGGCCTCTTGTTGGAAACAATCCATTTTATTTTAAAAATGTCGTGACATTGAGAAAGTGACAAAACAGTGGAAAACATTGTTAGGTGCATCAGTACATGTGGTTTTAAAGTGAAAATTGTTTATGATTTTTATACTTGATAGAAATCATATATGAAACATCCATTTATCAGATCTGGGGTGGGGAGTGGGCCGTCCTGTGTAGCGTAAGCCCAACTGTGCTTGAAATAAACCCAGAGTCCTGGGCTGGCCTCCAGGAACAGCAGAACTCCAGGGAGCCTTGGAGTTATCCCTGCCCCACTGTAATTTTTACCACCGCCAGGCTGTTACTTCTTCCCTCCTTCATTCTGCTTTTGACTAGGTTGAATTCCTTTGGAAATAATGCTAATGGTTAATATTTGAGTGCCTCTTCTGTGCTGTGTGAGGGCCTCCCAGTAACTGTGAGGTCAGTATTGTTGTTAACCCCAGTTTTCCATGAAAGAACTGAGGCAGGCAGAAGTCAGCATCCTTCAGGTGGTCAAGACTGGAAATGAAGCTTATCCTAAAGCCATTTCACTGGGCTACTAGGAATGCTGCACTCACTCCTCCACACACCCCTACCCTCATCCTACCCATCCCCCACTGCCTAGGAGTCCAAAAATATATTCATGTTGTCCTGGACAGATTTTAAGGAAATGTTGTGTAAAATTTTGTATGGGGACTTGAATCCCATACAGAATGGGATTCAGTCTCTTAAGCAGAATCAGTAAAACAGAGATGGGCTATAATTAGCTGCCTTATTTCCAAAATAAGGGACATAAACCGTTACTTTAAGACTGTTGATTTTCACTGTACTTACTATTATCATCAAGAATCAGCTATCAGAAACTTCCTTGCAAATTAGGACTTGGAAGGATACGTCTGCTCCCGGGAGTTTCGAGAGCCAAAAATACTGAGGTGCCAAATAGCAGAAGCTTTCGTATGAAGAACCGAGTGTTGAAGCATGGCACATGACTTTGAGCCCTAAAGGCAAAGATGGGGGGCCCAGCAGGATGGCTCAGTGGTCTAAAGCGCCTGCTTGGAAAAGCTTGGGCAGCTTCAGGGACTGCGGTTCAATGCCTGGCACCACATGCTGCGCCAGCCCTACCCTCAGGGTGGGCTGAGCCAGCCATAAAAATGAGTAAAGAAACAAACAAAGGTTCTGAAACAAGAAAAAAAAAATAATAATAATAAGATAAAAAAATTATAAAAAACAAAAATAAAACAAAACACAACAAAAAAAACACAAAAAACAAAAAACAAAACAACAACAACAAAAAAAAAAACCAACAACAAATAAGCCTTTAAAGGGGCCCAGCAGGATGGCTCAGTGGTCTAAAGCACCTGTAGGCGGCTGCAGGGACCGCAGTTCAACCCCTGGCACCACATGCTGCCCCAGCCCTGCCCTCAGGGCAGGCTGAGCCGGCCATAAAAATAAACATACGAAAGTTCTGAAACAAGAAAAAATAAAAAAATTAAAAAATAAAAAATAAATAAAGGCAAAGGTGGGAGGCCAGGGATGTGATATTGAAAGTGTGAGGAACAGTTTGTGTGTGTTTGAAGAGTCATGTCTCAATTGCTTAATGATGTTACAATGTACATCTTCGAAGTGGAAGGAGAGAGAACAAAGTCAATGGACAAACGCAACATAGGCATAGAGACAAAGCAAGAGAGTTTCTGTCCTCCTGGTTTCCTGCCTTTACCAAATGCTTTCCTTTATGCATAACTTTTCTGTTTCACTTCCACCAGTGTCAGTCACAGAAGTGTTTGTGTAACCCATGACCCAGGCTGCATGGCAGTTATGAGCAATGCCCTTGGAGACAGGCGTTAGTTGGGCTCTACCACAGGCTTACTGTGCACTTTCACCTGACACTTGGCTATTGCAAGCCTTGGTGTTTTCTCAGCTACAGTGGGGATGATAATAGAATGCAGCTCCCCTGGATAGATGGATTACTTCAGATGATGAGTCTATAGAAGAGACATAGTGTAGTGCCTGGCATCTCAGGGCAGTTACATTGTAGCCAGAGAGGATAGTTTCTTAGTCCTTTGTACCCTAAGTCCTCAATCATGTGTAGCTCTTGGCCTCTGGCTTTCTCTTCCTTCTCCCCTCAACATTCATCCACTTTCTCTTTGCTCTTTCTTCCCAGCTCTTCCCTGTTTTCTTCCTTAGATAAAGTCCTCCTTTTAGATAGATAAATTTTCCATTCTCCCTCTGTTAAGGGCTTTTGCTGTAATGAATTAGCAGAGGTCTGATGAAGTGGTTGTGGACTATTTGCCTGGGGCCTTTCAGAAACAAAGCATTTGTGCTTTGTGCTGAACCTTGTATTATCTTATTCCTCCTTGTCTCCAGAATCAGACATTGCCTCAGTTTTGTCCCTTCAGGAGCAGAATGAAAAGGAAGCCTTACTGTGGCTGTGACCCAAGAGATGGATGAGTCACGGCTTTGCAACAGACAGAGACCTCAGTGTAAGCAGTTTCTTGTCCTAGAGAGGAAACATCTGTAACTTTCGAGGGCTTCCCTTCCCAGCTGGGTAAGGAGCTCAGAGATTAAGTTACTCACAGGAAGCCTACAGGCAGGGGCAGCCAGCCAGCACCAGGAAGCCCTGAGAAAGTTGCTCCATAGGCTAACGCTGCCTCTTACGAGATTAGGACTCTTGGGCTAGACCTAGTGTTTCCCAAGGGTCTGGTTCACCTTTGCACCCCCAGTGCCCATCCATGTGTTAGCTGCAGGAAATAGCAGAGTAATATTTCCAGAGACTAAAATATGAACACTTGGATGTAGGTGGGCCAATCCTAAGAGAATAGGGTCTGTTGCATCCCCTGCTGATAACTCAGCACTTTGCATTGACAAAAAGAGAGCAGGGAATAGTTTGCATCTTCGTTCTTTTCTTATGGTAGACCAGTTGGGCCATGGCCTCTACACTTGATTTTGACTGTATCACTTGCATTGTAACCGTGGCCATATTTCAACCTTTGTCAACCCAAGATTGACTAATGTCCATAAGTCATAGAATTTGCAAATGAGAAAAGAAATGTTAAGAAATACCTAATGTAGTACTATACTAATGTATAGTAAGCTCTTAAGAAAGGTTTGCTGAAAGCTTCCTTTCTTTAAGGTAAGGGCAATGTCTGTACCTGTCTGTATTCTGTTTCTGTAACAAAAGACCTGGGGCTAGGTAATCTGTAAGGAAGAGAGAGCACTTTCTTTAGCATTCTGGAGCTCCAGAAGCATGGCACTGCCTGCATGTGGTGAAGATCTGATGCTGAATAACATCATAGCCAGGGACTGCATGCCAGAGAGACTGGGAGGACCAGGCTCACTCCTGTGATGGCCTGTCTTCATGAAAATAACTGGAGTCTCGGAAGAATGATAATAATCCATTTGAGAGAAGCATCCCCGATGATCTGGCCACCTTCCCCCACTAGGGCCTGTCTCCTCACAGTCCTGCCACCTCTCAGCATTACCACAATGGGGACAAGGCTTCCAGTGCATGAACTTTTGGAGGACAAATCGCATCAGTCTCACTCAAGGTAGTGTAGCATACAAAAGGGATGGGGAGATCATTTTCTGCTTAGGCTTTCCCATCCTTGCCACTCCTTTGCCAGCTTTTGTGAATTTTGTCTGCTAATCAAATATACTATTACTCATCTCACATGTTTTTGAAAGACATAAAGTTGAATTATGCACATAGTATAATAGTAAATGCTTGATAAAGGGTAGTGATTATCATCAATTAATACATAATATTTTCATCATTTAAGCTAGCCTTTTCAAGATCAGCAGTCCTTTTCATCTGGGTTTAGCTGTGCACCATTAATAAGCAGATACATCTTTCTGCTCTGCACTTTTGCAGGTAGAGTAGTTGAGAAGAGTGTGTGTAGGTTCGAGCCCTGCCTCCTCCTCATCACTCAGCACTATGGCCTGGGACAAATTCTATATATTCCCTGAGCTTTGGTTTCCTGCCTCTACCTGGCAAATTCGAAGGGAAGATCTTATGGGAAAGAGTATAAAACATATCACTGTACTGCAGTGTAGACCCTCATTTATTTTTTTTTTCTTTTTTTTTTTTTTTTTTTTTTTTTGTCTTTTTGAGACAGGGTCTCGCTATGCAGGTGAGGCTGGTCCTGCGCTCACTTTTGTAGCCCAGGCTGGTCTCGAACTCGCACCAATCCTCCTGCCTCAGCCTCCCAAGTGCTGGGATTACAGGCGTGAGCCACCACGCCCGGCTTAGACCCTCATTTATAGAATTTGCTGTCACTAATGCAGATGGGAAGATTTTGCTATTTTCATCTGTCTTGCTTATATTTTACAACAGCGAAGCAGATATGTTCCCTTTATAACTTTCCACAGGGCAAGAACTTTGTTTCATTCATTCAAAGTGTATGCAGGGCCCGGGGAGATAGCTCAGTGGCATAAGCACCTGCCTCATAAGTGCACAGTCCTGAATTCAATCGCCTGTACTACGAAAAAAAGAAGAAGAAGAAGAAGAAGAAGAAGAAGAAGAAGAAGAAGAAGAAGAAGAAGAAGAAGAAGAAGAAGAAGAAGAAGAAGAAGAAGAAGAAGAAGAAGAAGAAGAAGAAGAAGAAGAAGAAGAAGAAGAAGAAGAAGAAGAAGAAGAAGAAGAAGAAGAAGAAGAAGAAGAAGAAGAAGAAGAAGAAGAAGA